>CM074511.1:67324622-67329622 GCA_037379345.1 Perna viridis | reverse complement strand
TTATAATACATACAATACAATAAAAACGGAATCGGACAATCCCCGAAATCCGCTATCACAGTGCTAAATATTAAATACTATAATGTGGAGCTTATCTTGTACATCTGTGAGGGATTCCATCATTGATGTAATTAATCCAATGTCTTTATTTACTTGTATAGTATTGAGTGTTGGGTGCAGAAGTTATCAGTGCCGTCTATTGGTTTCTTTGTATATAAAAAAATAATCCGGAACCAATAGAAGACCCTGTCCATATGCATGCACTATCCAGGGGAGATCACAACTGTGGTCTCATTAAAGTCATAATTACTTAAGTTATTCTTCTTTGTATACTGAACCATAGCAGCGGGCAATTTTGACTTGTACTGTCACCCTGATTCTAAGAAGTTTTGGGGTGTTATCATTAGTCACCTTTTTTAATATGTATATATGACTAAAACCCTTTAGAATTCTTTCAGGTGTTATTATTAGTCACCCTCATAAAGTTACATATGGTACCGTTACATTTTACTCGTAAATTTAATGTGTATACACGGCTAACTTAAATACTCTTTAATATATTTAAGGGTGTTATCATTAGTCACCCTGGTGCAAATGTAAATAATAGATGGAAAACCTCATTTGTACTGTGTTTAAAATATCACAACACACCATTGAAAATATTTCATATGTTCTAAATAACATCGAAATTAATAGTTTTGAAGCCCACTCTTAATATGTATTAACCACAAAGGAGGTACACAACAACAAAAGTCATTTTCACATGTTATAGCCCGAAATAAACTACTGATAGAATTTTCGATGTTTTCACAGCCTTATGTAATCATTCGTAACCACATTTGCATAAGTATCATTGCATTCATTCAATTGGTTAGAGGGAAAATAGATATAACCTACAGTCCCAGAGTAACTATTAACGTCATTTCTATGTGTTCATACTATTCATGTACGTGTATGTGTAAAATGTAAAGTTATCCATTTTGTTTACTGTACACTGTGTAGATAAAAGACAACGACTACCAATCAACTAAATGCAACAAAGTATATCACCATCGGCCCGCACCAGACTTAGTCGAACCTAACGATAGGTGGCAAACGCCTCTCTACCGACCAGTAAATAAGCAAATTCCGTGCAGGGCAATGACTAATGTACCAACTAAAATTTAAATAATTAGAACCCAAAAACTGCCAGACTGAAGTCTACCTCCCCAGTAGCTACAGAAATAAAACTACCTTATCATTCTGTATTTTCAATAGTGTGTTGTTTCGTAAAAAATATTTTTCAAAAAACCACATTTGATTTTTCATCTTATAAAATGAATATGCGTACTCTACATACTTCTGCATTGTGTACTTAAATAAACGTAAAGTATCCAAGTTTTTACCTTTAAAAACGAGAATATTCCTAACTTTAAAAATGCACAATCTAGCAATACTTAATAAAAAGTTCAAAAAATGAACATTTACTATGTTGGAAGACCTCAAATAGCCAAAATATATCAGTTCGTCATAGTTGATCATGTTTACAATATCAGGTGGGACATTAATAAATATGTTATGTAATAAATCTTTCAGGTAATCATGTACTGATTTTAATTTCGTACAAAAAATAAACAGGTGTGCTAAATCCTCAGTACAATACCCGCACGCTTTACATGTATTGGTATCTACCTGACTAAATTTAGACAGTTTATCAAGTGTGAAAATTGCTCTATTAACCAGCCTATAATTCAAACAATGAAGATCTGGACAAAGTCCCACCTGATTGGCTACTGAGTACACTTGTCTAAAATTGATCGATGGAAATTTCTCCGCCCACTTTAACTCAGAGGTCGGTTTTTCAAAGAAAGTAGACATGAAGAGTTTGTATATTTGTTTTGTTACAGCCGTTAATAATGGAATTTCTGCATTATTTTCAAAGCAAAGCATTATTTGTGGGACGCAATTAGCATTGACCGGATTGTTATGTCGGAGCAATATTTTCCATTCGTCAGGAATACAACGCAATATCTTGTTAAAAGCGGATTCGATTGTGTATGGTTTTTCGTCCGGAAATCTACGATGAATAATTTCTACTATCGCATCAGAAGTGAAAAATCCAGGAATGAATTCATAACACACATCCTTAATTTGAATCAAACCGGCTTGTGCAAAGTCGTCAAAAAGAAGCATCTTACCGTTGTGTGTTATTTTCGGGTTACAAAATATCGGATTACTGTAGGCATGTTGAACTTCAATTTGAAATTTCAACTTGGATTTTATTCTGTAAAAAGCTGCAAACATCTCCTGATAATAAAGAGGCAACCTTTTCAGCTGAGCAGAATTCAAAAATGTGTACACAATATTCTGCTTAAGATTCATGTGATCAATTTTGAAAATAAAATAATCTAGTGTTACTTTCCAAATGGATGTACAATCAGGATCTAAATATTTCCGGAGAAATTTTATCCGGAATGCTTGCATCTTTATAAAAATATCAGGAATATTTAACCCACCGGAAAGTTTTTCACCAACTATAGTTTGATATTTCACTAAATGCGCTTTGTTTTGCCACAGAAACTTCATGACGGCTACTCGAAGTTCATTTTTTACATATTCCGGTAGCGGACAAACTGTGAGAGTATAGTAAAACCGTGATATAATTAACGATGTCAAAACCGTGGCTCGACCGGGTAATGTTAAATCTCGTTTTAGCCAGAAAAATAAAATAGTTTTTATTTTCTTAAGCTTGTCTCTCCAGTTGAGGTCGTCACACGCATTTCGGTTTTTACCAACGTAAATGCCTAGCACTTTTGTAACATCTTCACATCTTTGTATTTCTAATTTATTTAGCTCGTTATCAGATAATGTTCCGGACCCGAGACACATAATTTCTGATTTTTGCTTGTTGATTTTCGCACCGGACGCATCACTATAAAGTTTCAAAACATTGAAAACTTCATCTATCGAGTTTTTGTCACTTGTGAAAATATTCGTGTCATCTGCGTGTTGAAATATTCGCGCTTCTCTTTCAGATTTCGGAATTGTTACTCCTCGTATAGTTTGATTTTTTGCTATGGCTTGTCCTAGTGGTTCTGCGGCGATAACGTACAATAACGCGGAAAGCGGACATCCTTGTTTTATAGAATTTTTAAGCTTAACATACTTGGTCAAGAAGCCATTGCATTTGACACTACTGTTAACATTTTTGTAAAATATTTTAATCCACTCTATAAATTTTGGACCAAAGCCAAATTTCTGTAAAACAAGAAAAAGGTAATCATGATCAACTTTATCAAAGGCTTTCTCTTGGTCTACTTTGATCAGATATGCTTCTAAATTATCGTTTTCAATTATTTCTATCAGATCTCGAATACTCGAAGTCGTATCAGCAATATCACGACCTAAAATACAACACGTTTGGCTATTCGATATTAATTTAGGCAGAACGAATTTTAGTCGGTTCGACATGATGCGAGCCATTATTTTGTAATCAACGCATAATAAAGAAATCGGTCTGAAATTCTTTAATGAATTTTTATCACCTCTGTTTTTATAGATTAAGGTTATAACCCCATGTCTCATTGATCTAGTCATAATCTGCTCTTCTTGAATAATACTAAATATTTTCATAAAAATATTTTCAAACAAATGATAAAACCTGCAAAAAAATTCCGCAGTTAAACCATCCGGACCCGGCGATTTATTTTTTGTCATACTAAATAGTGCCGTTTTAATTTCGTCGCAAGTAAAATCAGCTTCTAAATTTTCCATATCATTTTCCGGAACTTTTTTGGTAATAAAATCTAAAATCTCATGTGCGCTATTCTTGTTAATGTGCGTACAGGAATACAACTCCTCATAAAAGGACCTCACTTCTTCTAAAATTTGTTCAGTTGTATTTACAATGATACCTTCTTTTGTTTTCAACTCTTTGATAGCATTACGTTTTTGCTTATATTTTTCAAGCTCTAAAAAATACTTAGAATTTTTATCACCTTCAATAGCCCAGTGAGCTTTAGAGCGTAATATAGCTCCTTTGCAGATTATGTCCTCGTAACTTTTAAGTTTTAATTTAATTTCTTCAAATTTATTTATATCAACCTCTTCATCATTTGCCACAGCAAGAGAGAACTTTTCGAATTCTCTTTGAATTTTAAAATATTCCGATCTTTCGGCACGCTTTTTATCTTTTGAAACTACTTTAGATAGTTGTTTAATCTTAAATTTTAAATTATCATACCAAATCAGTGGCTCGTCATCATATAGTCTACACTGTTTTTCAGTTTCTATTAATTTCTCAATTTTTAAAACAAACTCTTCATCATTTAACAGTGTGTTATTAAACACCCATAATCCTGGACCTCTCTCAATTTCACAAAATTCTATATTTAAAACTACTAAAGAATGATCACTGAAAGTGCTGTGCTTATGATAAATATTTTTGACAAAAACAGAAAAAGATTTTGGAATAAAGATGAAGTCAATCCTACTCTGAATAAGAATATTTTGAACCACTCGGCGCCAAGAGTACACTCGAGCATTTGGATTCCTTGAGCGCCATACATCATAAAGGTTGAAATTGTCACAAAATTTACTAATAGATTTATAAGCTTTGTCTTCAGTGTGTTGTGATCTGCCACACCTATCAAGTGTTGACATAGATGTATTCAAATCCCCCAACAGAATGACATTTTCGGGGTCAGATAACTTATCTAATATGCTGTCAAAAAACTTGCTCCTCTCAAGGACTAAATTAGGAGCATAACAATTAACAATATCAAAAACTTTGTCATCCTGGTGAAGCTGTATTTGAATACACCTACCATCGAAACCCTGTATATATTTTACTTCATTTTCTATTTTTTTGCTTATTAAAAAGGCCACACCTTGTCTGTGAATATCACTACATGAATGAAATATTTGACCACTCCAGAACTTAGACAAATTCTCAATTAAATCTTCTGACCAAAAAGTTTCTTGTAACCCTACAACATCATAATAATTTTCAGAACAGTAAG
>CM074511.1:67097122-67312122 GCA_037379345.1 Perna viridis | reverse complement strand
GTATTTCACGATGAACAAAATGTGTAATAAAATAGTAATTGATTGTAGTTATTTTCAACACATATTGAATATATTTTAAAATTTTGCCCTTATTAATATAAGATTATTTAGGAGCTATATTCGAGGGTCACGGCACTACTTTTAATTACAATTGTATATCTCTGGGAAACAAAATTTTCGAAAAGGAAACGGAATGAATTTCAAGATTAATTGGTTTGGAAATGTTCTAAATGCGGAGTTAACATTGTATAGCGAACTGAAAGAAAAGTTTTAGATTAAAAGAAGTAGGCTCGTTTCATGAGAAACTACGAAATACTTAATTTTCAATGGAAAACCTTACTTTCATATATAATGTGTCAAACATTTTAAGTGAAAAATTCACCTTACCAATACTTTCGACTTTGGTCACGCGCATACCCATGCACGCGCGGAGGAGAAGGAACATATTTTCAGCGATTCTTAATTCCTTTATAAGTACCTACTCTCTCTACTTTTGTTAAATGTTATACATTGTTATGCGTAAACTGTTTTAAAATGTTGATTTCAGAACTGATTTGGAAAATAAATAAAATAAATTAACACCAACACTTTGTTTTGACATATTTGTTTTAAAATTCACTGCCTTTCTCAAAAGTTCATTTCATAATGCACATCTTTTAAACTGCTTAGTGAACCTAATAGTAATCTAGAAATAACAACAGTATTACTTAGATAATTACCATAGTAGTGAAACTTATTTAGGTTTCTTGCGTTAGGTACTTTATATAGGTGTGAAATATCTGTAAATACATAGTACTATTGTAAATTAAATATTGTTTTAGGTACCAGTCCCTAAAAAATCAGAGACTGCCTATGGCACAGGTGGTTCATGGTGTAGAAAAACCCACCGAACAAGCAATGTTTTTTTTTTATCTTCAGATGCTATATTTTAAGGTAACATTCGTTCTTTCTGTATTCAGATCTGCACTTTTTAGTAAATCATTTATCATACACTAAAATCAACCAAAATGAAACAAATCGTTAACGATAACTCTTTCAAAGTGCTAATTTCATTTACAATCTATATGAATTTTATCTCAAAAGCGCGACACCCAAATGAAAAAAACAAGACTGATTATGTGGCCTGTAACTGACTCTGAATAGAAAATAAAGGTAAAGTTGGCGTTTTTTTTTTGGCATGCATGAATCACCTCCTGTCTGATTTTTATAAAGACTGCTACTTAATGAGTGGGTGTTATACATTGGAAAAACTGTAACATATGCTTTTCATATGTTTAGGACCACCATGAAAAATAAATGAAAAACATGTGTTTAAAAATAGGATTAACACATTAATTTACCAAAAATAGGTAAATAAAAATCAAATGGAAATTACACGTCTTCCAACGGTCTTAATGTACGAAAAAGAGAAGGTATTCATATGATTTAGAAAAAAAAATTGTTTCCATTTTTTAAAAGGCACAAAAAGATAGAATTCCATATTGGTCTTAAACGTATGTTCTCATCTGTTTTAAAATATATTAAAACATTTTTTTTTTGTTCCCATATCTTCTCTTTATCGTTCTTGTCGGTTTCGGATATGTTTTCAGTGATGTTATACTAAATTTATTTAAATATGTCACATGATTACATTATTTTTTAAATATTACTCTATATCAATAAATTCGTGTAAGACTATTCTGGTTCACACAAGCTGCCGTATTGTTTATAAATTCATGACAAGTATGTAGAGCGTTTTTAGGGTATGTGCTATATATTGTTTACACGTTTTTTGTTGCAATGTGCGAATATAAAATATAAAAACTGTCTTTATCAAAGAGTAAATGATAAAAAGGATTATCAATGTTATCTGAATGTTGCAAAATTAGATCATTCATTTCATGTATAAAATTGTAATGACAATTATAACATTACTATTTGTTAATGATGTTTAGAGAATTTTGTGATGTGAACTCTTGGAACTGCAGTGGAAATTGTCTTATTTATTCAACAATTAGAGTTTTCATGAAGATTACAAAAAAAAAAAAAACAAACAAACAAACAAACAAATTATCAGCATACACTATTAATAGCAATAATTATGCTTCATCAGACATGAATTAAAAAAAAAAACAACTTATAGCTTACATTGTATAGAACGTCTCCTCTAAATACAGTTGATCAAAATCAAAATGATTTACAACGTAACTATTCAAAAACAAATGATTCGTTAGTCAAATTAATTTGTCAAACCACACGGGAAGAAACAGCTAATCATTCTTCACATGCACATCACTGCAGGCTGTAGTATAAAATAAAAGAAACTATATATTGCAATAACAGTACTGAAAACATATTAAAGAATACAATTTAAAGTATTATGCCTTTCATAAACTCTCTGCATTATATTTAATTCTAATATGACGTCCTTAAAAGGCTTTGAGACCACAACTGTTGTTGATGTTCGATTGCTTTATGAACAGCACGCGACTTATTGGGCGTGTCATGTGTGTGTGAATTTACTGCCCACCTTAATCATGTTAACAAACACACGTGACATTCCGATGTGTCTCAGCTATTTTCAATCATTGAACATCAAATTCATATTTAATAAAAATATTAAACGTTATGTTTTAGACAGAGTAATCAAGGGAACCAAGGTTATAGCGGTAATCAAAAGAATGCAATCCAGGGACAAAGACCAGACATGGAAAACAGACTCAACAAAGAACATAAAGTAACTAAAATCAAAGTAACAAAAGCAAATGAGCAACTCGGACTCTACTAAAAATGCTATATTATATTCCCTAAAAACCACTTTCACGCGTACACGGTAGTACGTGCCATGTGCACCATCATGGCATTGTATGAAAACGTAGAGTAACAATCGTCAATGAATCATGAAATATTGTACCTGTCCATGTTTGAACACTGATCTTATAATAATCGTTCTACTTAATTCACCCTTCGTTATAAATAATACAAAGGAAAGTTTCTCTAGCGACCATTTCAACAGCTAAATATGGACAAATATGGCGGGCCTGAGGTTACCGTAATAGGTCAAGAAAATAAAAAAAAATCTCGTAATTGTCCTATCAGAATCTAAATAAATCACGGAAACTCCATTATATCATTGCTTTACCACGGGCTGACCATTTATGCCGATATTTTTACCATTCGATATCGTTCGGGGTACAACAGTGTGGCATAAATGGTCAGCCCGTGGTAAAACAATGATAAAATGAAGTTCCCGTGATTTATTTCTTACTTCGAAATATACCTCATTGCAGGATTAATTTTCCTGCAAATAAGAAAACTAAGTCCATAGCGTTGAATCAGACTTGTCAACCTACCATGGAACATGAAAATCTTCGCGGTCGGCTACAATTTATGTCTTTCCATTGGTAACTCAAAGTTTTCCTCAATGCAACACAATCATACGCATACGATGGAAATCCCTCTCCCCAGTTTGTATACACAAGACTAGAGGGACTTTTGCCAGCTCTTCCATCATAGGAATACATGTAGTCATTGCTCTTCCGAATTCCAATCCAAGTGTTACGGTCTTTAAAAAGAATTGTATATCATTATTTCCATTCTTTGTAACGACAAATACATTACACAACAGAGAAATGCTTTTAGAGAATGCAGTAGAGTTTACTTTTTACTTTTGCTTTCCTTAATTTCTAATTTTTTTTTCAAATCTCAATTTTCATATATTTCATATTTTTCTTTAAATGTAAATAAATTAAGACTAAGATTAGATAAAGCTATTTTGTTAAATCCTTCTAATGAAGGACACGGAATTTTTCTGAATATTTGTATTGAAAGGTAACAATATGTTATTCCTTACTAAGGTGCAATAAAAGCTAAATAAATTGTTGATTTCTACGCTGTAATCTTTCTTAGTATAAGACAAAAGAATACGCTCATCGTCACGTTGGCTGTACACACCGTTTTTTTTGTTTGTTTTGACCTTCGATTAGTCTTTTTTTAATCTGTTCATTTGCTTTAATATTCAAGAGTAATTCTATGTTAAGACCAAAATCATACTGAAACCTCAAACTTTCAAATCCCATAATCACTAAAGTAAGTCTATATGACATAATATCGTCAAAAATAGCAGAATCTTTTATTCTTGCAAACCCGTTGCCATGGAAACAATTAATTTTACATTAACTACCAAAATGTTACTTTTGATGTTTTAACTGGACTCGTTACCATGGAAACCATTATTATATTATATTATATTATATTATATTATATTATATTATATTATATTATAAATTTATGCTGTAGATAGTTTGACAACTTCGTGATAATGATACAGTCAGTGTTTAGTCAGAGTGTAGATACGTTAATCCTTAATTTCTCATAACAGGTTAATAAAGGTGTCTACAATTGTTTCCAAAAAACTGTCTCTTTTTTTTTCTTTCAAAATTCTGTTTTATGCCATGTTAATACCATATACAGCACAAAAATGCGCCCATAGATATCTGTATACTTTCCAAAGTGGACAGAACTGTCGTTACACAAGAAAAAGATGGGAAACTATGGATCGGTTATTTTTTGATTTTGAGAAATTCTTGAAAATGGCAAACTGTATTTTTTTTATAATCATAATCATTTTAAGTAAGCAGTTAAACAGTTACTGTTAATGAATGCAAAGGAATATAAAAAGCTAGTTTTTAAACTTCAAGGTCAAATTTTCTCATTTCAATGACTGACATCATTATTTCTGTTTTGATAAACATGCATTTTTCTCATCACCTTTACCTTTATTATTACCACAACATATATTTGTTTTGTTTTAATAGGTATATCCCGTCTATAGATAAACATTTTTATCACTTGATGCTAATGAAAAATTATTAAAAGTTCAAAGGTTTCAGGTGTAGAAAATAGAAAATATCCAAAAGTTCATATTTTCACTTTTTTGACATGGTAACCATATCAAGGTAATTTTTCACAAAATAGAATAAGAACACTTGTCCAATTTTCTCATACATCATAGAATTAACTTCATATTTTGTAGCATTTCATAAATCATTTATCTATGGGTGCATTTTTTGTAGTTGCAAATTAAAATTCACTAAAACACTTGATAATGCAAGAACATTCCGATAATGCAAAAATTACCATTTTTGAAAAAGTACTTTGGACTCTTTTTGAACAACTATGACAAGTTCTAATATTTGATATTAAAATGAAGATGTCAATAAATGCAGAACAAAATTTTAAAATGAATTCATTTATGGTTTCCATGGAAACAGAACATTTGAAAACGACATGGAACGACCTTCTAGCAGTATAGTGAAATTGTTTGATTGTCGTCATGGAAACGGGATTAAAAAAATGATATTGTTTTCCACGTTTAAATGCATGGATTATTCAGTAGAATAAAAAATATTAGGCACTTATATTCTTCATTTATTTCTTTGTCCGTAAACATAATTGCTCTTCAAGATTTGTATCCTCATACCATACATCGCAATGATTTTGTTCTTCAAAAATATCCATTCGTTGTAACTTTTCACTTCTGTGAGATAACCTCCCATGTTCCAGCATTGTTCCTGTAATTATTAGAAAAAAATAAACAGAAGACATTGACACAATATACTGTACACTAGGAACGCATAGATTAATTCATTTTCCATTAACAGTGAGTCTTTTTATTTTGAGGCATAGACATGTCTCATCCTCATCAAATGCTTCCTAACATATTTTTGTTTGCATCAACCCTGTTGTATCTCCTGGTATAATTTAAATTGTTTTGTAACAAGATTTCTGATTAGTTGGTTCTATTTAAACAAATCAGGTTATTGTGTGTAACCTGGCTTGGTACTATGACGTCATTAACATCGATTGTAAAAGGACCTGCATAGACTCTAACCATTTAAACGTGTAAGATACATGTAGTTGTCCTGCATGAGTTATCTTTTTATTTTTAAGCTTTGTAAAAATACAAAAGTTAAAATTTGTTTAAAGGATAGCATATTTAGAGGGATGGCGTCGTGTGACAACAAGTGAACAACAAAGCAAGCATTTAAATCGAGTAAGTTTAACTTGTTCCGTACATAAATCTCCCCAAAAAAAATGAAGTTGTATTGAACAAATTTGACTGTTTTTTCTTTGCAGTGGTAAACTATATTATATGTTTCGAAAACAAATGCAGCCTTCGTTTGGTAGTAAACATACCTTAGCAGAGATCCAGTCAACCAAAGCTTCACTTAAGTAATGACAAAGCCCTGTTGTCGGATCATAGTACCAATCAGTTGGACAGACAGTATTTGATACTGATTCTAAAATGTAAACAAAACAAAACAAAAACTGTCATATTGCGATAGTTTTTGTCATATTAAAATTCCACGATGTTTTTAACTCTTGACACTCATACCTCAAAATTCTTTTTATGAAACTCAATTACATGAACCATTATAATGTGTTCTTCATGAAGATAAACTATTAAATTATAATGCATTCGAAAATTCAAATGTTTTAAATCATCTGTATTTCCCATGGCAAGGTAAAATATTTTAACTTTGGTTCATACATTTTTTTATATTTTAACTCGGTAATTTGATTATGGCAAGATCTTTCCAAACCAATGTATATTTAAAAGCTAAACACTATACTAGTAAAGCCGAATATTCATACAACAACCTTAACTTTATCATGCTTAGATCATGTAAGCAGCTGTAGCAGGATATGGAATATTTCAATGTACTTAGTAATTTCTCTTTGCTTATGTCTAGTATCAACCGATGGAAAAAGGGTTAACACAAACCAGATGACATGCAGTCAAAATATTTTTGATAAGCTTTTTAAAAACAAAAACAAACAATTCATTTTGTTTGTTTGTTTTTATTTTGTTGTTTGCTTTTTTATGGGGGTCCCTGTCAGAGCAAGGTAGCTCGAGTTCTGCAAGAAATAAGACTACGCCAATAAACGGGTAGATATGAGACCGTATCTTTAGTTACAGTGACAGTATATAAATGCAGATAGACCAAGTACTGGAAGAAGCTAGTACCTTTTCATAATTCTTGGGGAGTATAAATTTGTTATAAAAATGGTCATACGAAATAATGATATATGTTCCCGCTTTATCAAGACAGCTAATGGTCCGTCTGTGAGGATACACATACTTGCCAGACAATACTACAAACTTTGCCCATCAATAGTGATATAAAAGCAAAAAAAAAAATGCGATTATTTTCTTACTTCGAATTCAACAGTTTTGAGTAACACAAACCATTAACAAGTATAAGAAAGGTGTTATATAAAATCCTTACCGTCGTAATAAAGAGATGTTGTATCCAAAGTTGAACTAATTTCAGAAGTTATATCTAATTTTTCAAACATAGAACATGTCTCTTTACTCCAGTTGTAATTTACGAATGTACATCCAGTAGTCTCTCTACAGATTCCAAGACAATGCATGATTGACATAGAATTTAACTGTCCAAGAGGAGTGACTGTAAATTTGCTGTTTGACAGTTTATGACAAATTCTAAATTTTGTCAAATGTACCAAAACATTGTGTGCCCCATTAAAAAGTATTACTAAAATAAATAAAGCATATAAAGAAATATCTTGTCCTATAACTGCGAGCATCTTAATGATATATGTAAATGTCAATCCTATACTAGCATCAATCCTGATGTTTCTTCAAGGTATAATTAACAAGCTTGTCATGATACAATTGGGTCGATCTGGAAACATACAGACGATATACGCTGGTATTTGTAAAAAATCACATTTGAATTATTCATATTTTTTATTTTGCCATTTCCATATCTATAAAAGACCTTGTTCAATGCTCCAAGGTGTATTTTAGCAAACTTAAAATATTATCTTGAAAATATAAGTTTCATAGATTCTGTTTGTCAAGTTGTCGCAGAACTACATTCCTGGTCTACATGCCAGAATAATGAATAATTATTTTAGTTCATACTTCATTGAAACTAATAGACAACCCATGTTTAGGAAAACAGCTATATGTTGTATTTTTTTTTAATTCATTGGAATATTTTGACAAAAGTTCAATAAAAATGACAAAAATGTAAACACAAAAAATGATCACAGATAAAAATAATAAAACTGAAAAATCAACAAATAAAAAAATTGTTAAATTATCGATTAAAACTCTTTTCTCACAACTCGTTCGCTTGAGTTTTCTCTGAAGTCTGTGTTAATATTTGACATTAAGTTAGATTTCTTCCATCCTTCATGTTATGATTTTTCGTAATGAGATATGACAAAAGCAACTCGCGAAGAAAGCTACTGATACACTTGGGATCAGTCATTCGTCTAAACCATTTTGGAAGAGTTATTGATGTAATGATAGTTTATCGTTTTTCAATTGTTCTTACTGACAGAAGTTTTATAATCTCATGCTACAGTGGTGATACTTAAAAAAACATCGGCTATATCAAAAAGACAAATTTACGTCAAACCAACCGTGACGTCGTGGATAAACATTGAACGGCTCGATAGAACATCAAATCTCGCCATTTCGGGCTCAATGTAACATTTTGTCCTGCCTTTAAACTGTCACGATTCTGTAATAATATTCATGGTGTTGATTTCTTGTGATGGAGTAGTAATACAGAAGATACAAATGAAAGGAAAGTAGACGTTCGAAGAGTAAGGTGTGTTATTCAACTAGATTTTTTTTAATTCCCGAAATGCAATAATTTCCGCGTAGAAATCCACTGTTGATACAAACCATATAAAAGGGGTGGGGTGTTAGCGACGTCCTATATATATCGAGATCTGAAACAGGATTAGCTTTAAATGAATGTTTAAACTTTTAACACAGACGCGGAACTTCTATGTAATCTCACTTATTCTCATTGATCACACATAGCAACAAAAGAAAGTCGTTATTTAAGAACACAAAGTCCCATTCATAACAAGACATAAATCTACAATGTTGATGATGGTTTGGAGCTTAAGTAAAATTGACTGCAAAAAATTATAAAATTGTTGATTTAAAAGTTGATTCAATGTGAAAAAGATAAATCCAAATGATTTGTCCCTTAGAATGTTGTAAGTGTCGTGAACATTGTTGATACATATTCTTTTTCAATGTTTTGTTGTTATCTTTATTAAGTAAGACAGATTGATATAAAATATTTGCCCTTTTAGTGCGTTCAAGGATGATTTACTTGAATGGAGGAAAATAAAAGACAAATTGTCTTTGAACAAATACGATTAAAGATATAATTTCAAACGTTCTACTGCCACCGTCATGAAAAGTGTTGACCGAAATGATGTTACATCACGAAAGCAGACTTGCAACTAAATTGTCATGCAAATCTTCTTTTGGTCTGGGATATGCCTGAAACTATTAAACATACTCACTTTGTCACTTGACACTTTCGGTTAATTATTTCTTTTCTTTGGATTTTTCGCGATTTTGTTTTAGCATGTTTATGTATGATGAACGTGATCTGTTTGTACCAAACTTTGTCATATAGTGGGATTTCAGACTGAATCGGCACCCACTTCTGTTAGACGAGTTTGTTTATATTTTGACAATACGGTTTCATGATAACAGAGGTGTGGAGTGGGAGTGTTCAAATATTGAGCTTTGCTTATCACTCAAATTCAGTTAAAGTGCGCCAAAGCCAATTTCCGTAGTCACAAGCTATTTTTAAAGACAAAAAACTATTTCCTGATATAGTTTTGGGTTCAAATTACTATCAGGATTATGCAAGATTGTTAAAACATAGTTTACGGGGCATTGGTCCGGTTCATTGAAACAAAAAACGATAAATATCTAATACTCAATCGACAAAAGCCCTATGTCACAAAATAGGGTTTCCCTTAAAATACATAGAAAAATATAAAATACTCTAAATGAAGAATGCCCAATACGTTTTCTAGGGAGAACAATTGCTAGAAAACATAATTTTAACAGTTATTTTTACATCGAAAACGATTTATTTTTTTTCCACAAAATACGGATGTCCCATGAAACATAGTGAATTACGTTACAAATTTCCTGAAATGTTCATGCAAATGTAACTGACACATACGGTAAGTCTATGTGAGGAAAAAATACATGAAATTATAAACAAGCTGAAAATGAATTATTCACATGTAAAGGATAATGTTTTTTATTGAAAAAATACATGATTTTTATTTTGTTTCCAAATGTGCATTTAATTGTGAATTACGTTACGGTGTCTCTTGCATCTTTTAATGGTGATAGTAAACTTTCCACATTCTTATTTATACACAAACCAATGTCAGTCATAAATGACTCTTAAGCAGATTTTTCAGGTGCTATATATTTTTTTCACATTCTTGGTAAAGTATAAGTCCATGAAATACGTTACAGTGAATTACATTACGGTGATTTTTTTAAACGGATAAAAAACACTCTTCTCGGAAAAAATTAACTATAAATCATTATCAGCGGCATCGCCTATCATACTGCATCTTTAGAAAGGAAGTTGTGACGCGGGATCAATTGTATTTAGGCGTTCCTGATGTAAAGAATCCCTCTAGTCGTAAGTGTCCGTAATTTCAGTTGGGTGCAATTATTTAGATATCATTGATTTTCAGTTTAATTTACCGGTAATTTAGAAATGAAGAATACATGCATCGGTAAGATGTTATGACAATGGTATATTGCTATGTATGATATATGAATTAAGCATTAGTATATATTACGAAGTAACTTAATTCACAACATTGTACGTTTGTTACAACGTAATTCACCGGTTCATAAACTGTGTATTTTGATTACAGAAAATGGTTTTACATGACAAATTGTCGTGAAAAACATTAAATTAAGCTAAACAAAGATAGGAATAACTTTCGAAAAACAAAAGCCATTTAATCATTGCAAGAATTTAAGTAATCAAAAAAAAAAGATATGTGTGCTTCTTCGTGAACTGATATAGATGAATTATTTTTTTTATGTTTATTCAGATCGCTTGAAAACAAGGAATATATATTGAACTCAAGCATAATCACAATAAAATATTTGATAATGCACCTTTAAGGATATACCAACGATCAATTTCAATTTCTCAGCTATATAGATGACGTATTATCTTTAAACAATCCTAGTATCAGGGAGTTGATACATCGCATCTACCCCAAAAACATGAGATAAAGGATACCACAGACACTGTGAAGTTAGCCTCGTATCTTGACATACACCTAGAGATTGATGGTAAATGAAAACTATAAACAACATTTTACGACAAACGTGATGACTTTTCATTCAGATTTGTCAACTTTCCTTTCATCTGTGGCAACATCCTTTCAGCATGCGTATGGAGTTTTCATATCACAACTCATACTCATACAGCTTGTCGTACCTACGTGGACTTTTTTGCATCGCGCTAGACTTCTTACAATTAGGCTTCTGGAATAGGGTTATGTTGTTACAAGATTGAAGTCATCACTACAGAAGTTTTATGGTCGTCATCATGAACTCGTGGATCGTTATGGTGTATCCATCTTCATCATGAACTGATTTGTTTAACGTATCATAGTTTTCATTTCCTCTTTCGTCTACCCCGGACTTGAAATTTTATGAGCAGCTCGACGAATGTTTCAAGAAAAGCAGAGGACGCTTACCCAACCAGTGCACCTGGTCCATGCTCCCAGTTTTAGTGGAGTCTGAGTTGCTCATTTATTTTTGTTACTTTGTATGTATTATCTTAGTTACTTTATGTTCTTTGTTGTCTTCGTCTGTTTTCCGTGTCTTGTCTTCGTCCCTGGATTACATTCTTCTGATTTCCCTTAGTTCTCTTGATTACTCTTTGATGTAGAAGTATAATTAATGTGGATAAGGGGTTTTTGTTCTCGATTCTGCTTATAGTATCTTCTTTATTGTTTCTTTATATTTCAGATATGATTTATTTCTTTTTAAATATTACTTGCCAAAATATTGCAATTAGTTGTTATTCCTGTTTAACCTTCCAATTTTGTTATGTGCTCCAATTAAAGCTTGAGAAAGCCATGGAATATATATTACACTGTTATAAGTGAATTACGTTACAAAGTCGGTCATTCCCGTTAAGCTAATTATAAACATTCCAATTGGATTTGAAAGCACAATTGTTTTCTAAGTATCACCTTGAATATGTATGAATGGAAATAGGTTGCTAAATTGGCCTTCATCTTTGCTAATAATGTGTCCAAAGAATAATAAAGATAACTTGGTTTCCATTTCATTTTGTTTATTACTTTTTGTTTACTAGATGTTATAAAATATAGAGTATCTTAAAGAGATAACAATTTTTAAACAAAATATTTGTTTCGTGTTGTGAATTTACTGTTTATCTATCGAATGGTATCATTTGAAGCGCACTTTCGAATAATTGTATGATGAAACTATAATTATTCAACATGGGTGTCCAGAAGTAACGTAATTCACTACTAAAAATACACTGGACATATTCAAAATTTCGTACAGGACATAAATCAACCGATCAAGAGGTATCTTATGTGTTTTCTTGCAATTCAAACCTTGTTTTATTGAAATTAAAGCATTTGAGTTGTTTCCAGTGTTCAAAATGTCCGGCCGCTTTTCTGTTCGTATTGAGGCATTTTAACTGAATTTGAATGTATGATTTTCTAGTTTGACTTAAACACTAATATCAGCAACAACTGTGTATGTGGCACAGATTAAAAAAAGGCTTGACTGTAGGACTGGTCTTTTGTTTTTTCTCCTTATCTCACTTTTATACACCTCTCGTACAAAATGAAAACCGTTCAACTTTTCTATATTTTTAATTATCGATATCGAAATGTCCTTATACTAGTAACATTTGTTGCAATTTAACTTTTTTTTTTACCAAGGCAAAATAAAATATTTGATTGTATTACTCGGTCTTGTACCGAATTAAACATATTATAGGTTATTAGATTGACTGTTCGTGAACTAACGTATATAAATGGTATATGGAGAGTGAATAGATTAAGAAAATTTTGAATGTTGAACGGAGAAAGAGTAGATTTATATCGATGTTAAAAGATACTACCAATAACATGGGAATTGTGTTATATTGGAGACTAATTAATTTCTGCTTTGTTATGATTTTTTCAAGGTATCGGAGTTACGGAAGGTCTTCTTTGGTTTTGTCATGCATTGCTAAGAAAATTTACGATAGAAATTCAAAAGAGAGTAGTATTTCAGGCAAAATAATAAAAAAAATCCTGACTTGTATTGAGAGTCATTTTATCAATAACAAAAAGTTAATTACATCTCTGTGACACTAACAAGGTGAAATGTTTACAACGTTATGGGTTACTTTTGAATAGTCTTGATGTATTCTTTGCTTGATTAAACAATTCGCTTTTCAATTCGTTATTTCAAAGACAAAAATCTACAAGTAAAAAATGTCAAGTCTTATAGTTTGCAATAAAGGAACAAGTTTTCTATAAACTTAATTATTTACGTCTTGATAGTTTTGTTTTATTTTAGGATGAACCCCGTGTACATTCTCCACTTAAGTTACTTAGATCAATTACCATGACGTCGAGCACTGACCTTATTCGGGTCAAAGACATGTTTACTTTGATTGACGAAGTTAATGCTACATATTTAATTTTTTTGTTTTGCTTTGAACCACAAGTTATCCCGATAATGTTTTTTCTGTTTTTCACATACGTATTAGTACATTACAGCAAAAGGAAGGACCGGTGACTTTTCTATAATTTCGGCTTAAAACAGTGGGTAAAGCAGCATCTACCGTCAGGGAGAATGTAGTTTATTGTAAGATCTTTAAAAAGCAAAAATTCTTTTTGATGTAGCTTTTAATGCTGTCATTAATATTGTAATGAAGAAGTAAATACATGTATATGTATAATGGATAATGTTAGCTTCCATAATGCTTCGTGTTGTGATTTTTTACCTAGTTTACTATAGAAAATCATATATGCCAAATATAAACTGTACAAACTATCTGGTGTATAGAAAGAAAATGTTTTAGAGTTTTAAGATAATATCACAAAAATTGCATGTTCCACTACATAAACTGAATAAGCCTAATTCATATGTGTTTCGCTATTAAATATGTTCAGAAATTCATAAAATTCTTTCGTCACAGGTAGTAATTTGGCAAAACAATCGCCATTTTTATTGAATAAAAATCTCAGAATTCAATTTTTGTAGACGATTGTTTACTACGCTGGCTTATCATTTGTGTAAGTGAGAATCAATCCATGCTTTGATCTGTTAAGTTTAGTCTTTTTTTGGCCATTATAAACCCGTTTTTCTCTGGTCTACCAATTATCTTCACTTTCTCACCTGTAAATATAGCATGTAAAGAACAGGGCACAAAATGCTATTCTTTTTTTCTCTCATTTCGGCTCAATTTTCTTATCTCCTTTCTTGATTGATAAATGAAGAGACATTCGATAAACAGGAGCTTACACAAACTTCATTTCCACACTGTCGATAGTAAAATTTTCAATTTAAACAATTATATATAAAATTGAAAATAAGGAAAACAAAGACAGCACCCAAAAAACTAAACCACTTGCAGTACGACTCCGCCACTTTCTAAAAAAAAAAGTCGAGCAAGTGCTTCGGAAGTGTAGGGGTGTCCTGCGCCCATACACATTTCTCGAATATAGAAATGCAGCTTAACGCCATTGTAGTGTTAAAATATTTTTCTTTATCGAAAAAATGTACTTTCACATTTAAATCAAAATTCATTAAAAAAAAATTTGAATTCAAATCTAATGAAATATCATTTATTAATGCATGATAAGATGAACTTGACCGTAATGTTTTGAAAATATTTTACGATTACCTGTAACATACTTTTTGTTTCATTTGAAATTTTCCAAAAAAAATGTGACGAATTCTTGGCATTATCCT
Source organism: Perna viridis (assembly GCA_037379345.1). Taxonomy (NCBI): domain Eukaryota; kingdom Metazoa; phylum Mollusca; class Bivalvia; order Mytilida; family Mytilidae; genus Perna; species Perna viridis. Next base: position 67,297,289 of record CM074511.1, on the reverse strand, counting down.
TCCACATCATACATTTTTATTTCTGATAAATACCTTTTTTGACAGAAATCTGGCTTCTAATCTCTGTTTTAAATGACTGTTGGATTTTCACCTTGTAGAGACAAAATGATGCATTAGATACTGAATTGTTGTTTTCCCCTGAAGCTGTTTGGACTCCAAAGAAAGGAAAAGATGTGATAGAATAAATCAAGAAAAAGTGGCTGAAATATAGAGAAACAATAAAGGAGATACTATAAGCAGAATCGAAAACAAAACCTCATTATACACATTAATTATACCTCTACACAAAGAGTAATCAAGGGAACTAAGATTCTAGCGGAAATCAAAAGAATGTAACTCAGGGACAAAGGCCAGATATGGAAAACAGACAAACACAACAAAGAACATAAAATAACCAAAATAATACATACACAGTAACTAAAGTAAATGAGCAACTCCAGCAAAAACAGGGGGCATGTCAGCTTAAGACAATGTAATGTTTGTTTTTGAAAATAACTACATGTAATACGTTCATTTTTATACATGTACGTGTATTTTCCTGATCAATAAAAAAATAGTGATAAATTGAGTCTCTTATCAGTACCGTTCAAGAGAGCAAGTTGTGAATCCAAGTTTTCTACCTCGACTTCATTCTCCTGAGATGGAGTATGTGGTGCTGTGTCTTTATTGCGTTGGTAGACTGTATTTTACTGCGACAAATAGTGTGATACTGTTTTTTCGTTATGTTCGTTACGTTGATAACTTGAATTCTCACGAGACAAAGAATGTGATGTTGTTTTTTCAAAGTGCTGTTCCTTTTGTCCTTCACAAGCGACCTACTCCAGCAATGCTAGAGGTGTCTGGCAAGCTATTTTCAGGCTTGGTGCCATTCTAACTTGTTGTAGGAGTATAAGCGACCGTGTTACTTCTGTGTTGTTTTGAGAACTCTTTGTTCGCTTGTTTATGTGTTAATGGTTTTTGATTTGACTTCTTTTGTGGACCAGATTTTACTTCTTTTGCAACCACCTTTTCTTTTGTAGCATCGTTTCCTTCTTCCCATCATATATATGGTTGTATAGGAAGAGGTCATTTTTGGCGGACTACGAGTTTTTCTGTCATATTCGTCTGCAAATGAATCTATAAAAATAATGTTAGAATAAAAATAGAAAGACTGTCCTCACTGACAAATATGGAAAGCTTGAAACACAACCTTGCTGAAGATGTTCTATTCATTGACGACTGCAATAGACAAAATCTATTGTATTATACTTTTATATTTTATATTCGTGGTAAACCAGACTTACTTTTTTTCTGCCTAAGTCTTAAGCCGGTTGTTGCTCTTTTTTTTTTTTTAACTTAGAAGTTATTTTTTTCGTCTTGGGTCCACATTGCAAATAAGCCTTCGAAATTTAAACATCAATTTTTGATAAGAACTAATTTTAGCACAACCTGTTTTCCTGACAATTTTTCTTATTCTGTGAATTTATATCTCAAATTTTCGATACAATTTATATGTTCTGGTTATGTATATATATTATATGTGATTTTGAGAATTATTTAATTCTTACTAACAGTATTATGTGTATACGTTGCAACTGTTGTGTGTGTTTGTAAATGTATCGAGATAAATCTATCTATATCTATCTATTGTGGCAGGACGGCCTACCTGCGTTGTAGTGGGTAGTGAGATTATTGACTTGGCTCACATATTACTTCTTCAGCCGAATCGCTTTGTCGCTGGCTTGTCACCGAGCGGTCTAGGGTACGATCCTCGATGGAGAAGTCAAATCATACTCTCCCGTTAGGCGTTACACTGTAAAAATCCCATAAATAAAGTTTATCTAGAAGAATAATCGATAATGGTTATTTATCTGCCTTATGATATAAATTCTAAGCTTTAAAAAACATAGTCTAGTTGTTGCAATTAAATATCTTATCTGAAAAAAAATGTTTCTATAAAGACCTGTAATTTTCTTTCTACGGATTTGCCCCTGAACGGACAGCACGGCGGGGTCAGCTAAATAGTCTATTATAGTATGTATCAGTACACATTTCTTATCATTTGGTACGAAATCGGTAATGGACCAAATTGACTCGAGCCTCGTCATGTGATAGAGCCAAAATGGCGGTCGACGGAGGGTGGGAGTTCGACAAGTTCGACGATGGATCTCTACGTTAGTATAAAGTTGAATGTTTCATTTCAGCTAGAGGAGTTTTTTACTCGTTCATTATTTTATATTTAACAGTTAAACACACTCCAGTCCCTGTCCTAAATAAAATGCCGTGATCAGAAGTAAAATCAAAGGCGCTGGAGATCTTGATTTTTTTAACTACTATCGAATTCCTTAAAATGCCTTACTTGTAGTTTTCTGGAAAATTTTACAACTCGACCTTAACTTGAACAGGGACTAATTTCACGGATGACAGCATGCCAAAGATTACTCGTACAACGTAAGAGGTTGGAATTCTGTTCCTCCATTTTCCATATCCCAAGGACCCAACTGCTTACTTCTGAGCGCCATATTGCATGCCGCTCTTCGGAGGTTCTTTGAAATTGGCAGAATTATAGTAAAATATTTACCATTTAAAACGTTTTATACTTTTTGTTTACCATAACAAAGAGAAGGTCACTAAATTGAAGAAAAACAAATGGCCTACCTGATGAAAAAATCCAGCCGTCCTGGATATCCTTTGTATAAACAGTTTAAATGAACTTTGCATTTGGTTTTCAGCATTTTGAATGTGTACAACCAGTTGATAAAATTACAAATTTTTAAATTTGGGAAACGAAAATATTAAATTAACCAACAAATTGCCTTTACCAACTTTAAGTTCGTTTGTCAAAAATAAATTGTGTTCCGTAAAATGAGTGACCTAATTCAAAATGGCTGGTCACTTTGATTACTGTCTTCATTACAAATGTTTTATAGGTATAATAAAAAAACCGTATTCAACAAAAATTTTGGATTTTTATCACTTGATTTCCGGAAGGTTAAACTTCTTTTATGTAAATAAAGGACTTAAAATAGTTTAAAACACATGTTAAGCTCATTGACATTTGCGATGGCTTTCAACATATCAGATGCTAGTGGTAAGGATGGTACCACGTCAAAAAATAGCTTGTCAGACAACCTATAGCACTGCTGGAGTAGCCAAAGATCTGGAACTGGGGTGCTGGAATATTTAAAAGTTGACATACATGTATTTACAGTTGTATTATGCAGCATCTTAGTAGCATCTGGTGTCATATCTAGTTTGCATGTTTTATTTGTGTGCTTGATTACTCGCATGTTATTTATAAGTTGTATTTTATGCGTGTTTTAAGTTTATGTGTATGTCTTCTGTTTATTTATGTCAATTTTGAAAGCTCTACAGAACGTGTGTTTTCTTGTTTGATACATGTATATCAACTTTAAATAAAGTTTACTTGACTTGACTTGTACATATGTAAGTATATTAATTTGAATACTTAAGTCCACCTGATATGCTAGTGGTGGTCAAGCAAAAAATAATTATCTCCAGCACCAACTCCAAAAATGACTTAAGTAAGAGCCAAGAAAATAATATGAGGAAGAAGGTAGAATATGTAGAAATTTCCTTTTTAAATGAAATGGATTTAGCAAGGTATTCAGTGTTTTGTCACATTCTTTTCAAGCTTGAAGTAGGTTTTTTGAAAATGTTTGAGTAGTTCTGATCAGATAACATATACCTCTTTGAAATGGTCTAAGCAGTGTTTCAACTATACTTCAGAATTCCCAAATAGATAGTAAAGTAGCATTTTGTTTTGATGAAAGCTTTTCAAGTGGTCATTATGATGAGTTTTAATTTCTATACATTTGTAAAGTTTAGCTCACTTATTAGTATAGTCCACCAAAAACATTACCAATGTAAAAGTTTGATGGTTACATTGATGAATTGACTTAATCAAAAAATAATGTCATTCATTGTGTCTAACATTGCATATACATGTTCAAATGTACAGTACTTAAATGTACATGTAGTGTTATGTGGCATCCATTAACTTAAATTTATTTATGATAACTTGAGTAAATCTTATTCAATCCTTTTGAAATTTTAACACATTGTTCCTATGGACATGGCAGAGGGCCTGATAGATGTAGTTTTTGAAGGTTTTTGGCCCATGCCTTTTTAGCTCACCTGGCCGAAGTCTATTGCCATCCCTTGGGGTCCATCGTTGTCGTCGTGAACAATTTTTCAAAACTCTTCTCCTCTGAAACTATGTGACCAATTGGAACCAAACTTGGTATGAATGTTTTTTGGGGTATTCTGCATAGAACTGATCTGGGGATTTTCAATCTGTCGAAAAGCATGGCAGCTGTTACTAAAAATAGAACATAGAGGTCAGACAATAGTTTTTCACATATATCTCCAAAACAGTAAGGTTAAGCACAATATTGACTGGATAAAAGTGTTCAGCATGGTGAGATCTATATGCGGTCAAATTTTCATTTTAATCTGTTCAGCCACGTGGGAATAATTGCCCTTTTTCGACGTTTTTTTGCTATTTTTAATGTTATTTCTTTCAAAAATCTTCTCCTCTGACACTACTTGACCAATTGGAACCAAACTTGGTATGAATGTTCCTTGGGGTGTCCTGCATAGAATTGGTCTGGGGATTTTTGATCCATTGAAAAACATAGCTGCCGTTACTAAACATGAAAATAAAACATAGGGGTCAGACAATAGTTTTTCGCATACATCTCCAAAACGGTTAAGTTAAGCCCAATATTGACCAGGTTAAAGTGTTCAGCATGATGAGATCTATCTGCAGTCAAATTTTCATTTTAATCTGTTCACCCACATTGGAGTAATTGCCCTTTTTCGACATTTTTTTTGCTATTTTTAATGTTATTTCTTTCAAAAATCTCCTCTGGCACTACTGGACTAATTGGAACCAAACTTGTTATGAATGTTCCTTGGGGTGTCCTGCATAGAACTGATGTGGGGATTTTTGAACCGTCGAAAAACATGGCCGCTGTTACTAAAAATAGAACATAGGGTCAGACAATAGTTTTTCATATATAACCCAAAACGGTTAGGTTTAGCCAAATTCTGACTGGGTAAAAGTGTTCAGCATGAAGAGATCTATCTGCATCAAATTTTCATTTAATATATTAAGCCATGTTGGAGTTACTGCTCTTTTTCAACGTTTTTTGCTATTTTTTATGTTATTTCTTTCACAAATCTTCTCCTCTGACACTACTTGAGCAATTGGAACCAAACTTGGTATGAATGAGCCTTGGGGTATCCTGCATAGAACTGGCATGGGGATTTTTGATCCGTCGAACAAACATGGACATCATTACTAAAAATAGAACATAGGGGTTAGACAATAGGTTTTTGCATATAATTCCAAAACGGTTAGGTTAAGCCCAATCTTGAGAGGGTAAACGTGTTTAGAATGATGAGATCTGTGTGTGGTTAAATTTTCATTTTAATTTCTTCAGCCATGTTGGAGTTATTGCCCTTCTTTGACATTTTTTTTGCTATTTTTAATGTTATTTCTTTCAAAAATCGTCCCCTCTGACACTATTTTACCAATTGAAACTAAACTAGATATAAGTATTCCTTGGGGTGTCCTTGGGGTTTTTTGAGATCTGTCGAAAAACATAGCCTCTGTTACTAAAAAAAGAACATAGGGGTCAGACAATAGTTTTTCGCACATATCTCCAAAACCGTTAGGTTTAGCCAAATTTTTTCAATTGCTGAAATGATCCTTATTTTTTGAGGACTACAAAAGTCTTCAGGCATAAAATTTGTCAGACACTTTCTTATAAGAGTTATTGCCCTTGACAAGGGAAAATGACAGTTTTTTGTTGTTTTTTTTTACAGTTTTCAGCCAATATCTTGAAAACTATGATAGATTTAGACTTTCATTTACTGAAATGATCCTTATGATAAGTCCTATCAAAGTTTTCTTGAATCAAATTTGTTGGACAACTTCTTGTTTAGTTTATTGCCCTTGAAATGCAAAATTCAACCAGGTGAGCGATTCAGGCTCCTGGGAGCCTCTTGTTTAAATAAGGGGCTAAGAAGGGGAAAAATGGGTGTTATCATTAGAACTGATAGGAAAAGCAGATCTGATTATAATTCCACTTCTTTGGAAATTCAGTTTTACATGGTATGATTTTCTTTAACTATTTTTGAGTTAGATGGATACAAAAATTAACTTTTGTATTTGCTATTCTCATTTGTTATGCAGAATATAAAACATACGTGGGAAATACTTTGTAATTTGAAGTTTATCTCTGTTTGATTTATTTTTTTTCCTTTCATCATTTGTTGTAGGTTTGAAGTTTAAGAATAAGACCACTCATACTTTTGCATAGCGATATCCACATTGTATATTTAGCTGAGAACTACAGTACATGTACATGTATAGAAAATAATTGTAGAACATCTGGCTTGCTTATAACAGACCAGTCAGCATACTCCATTAATTATCTCCAGTCTTGATTGCTGTAATTAATAGAAAAGATTAGGCTCATTAACATAATTATTCAAAATCAATAACATCATTTGCAGTGATCATAGACAACCTTTTGTTGATTTTGAAATCAGAAAAGTTTTTTTCTTTTGATGATTTGTATAGGAAGTATACATGAACACCTATGTTGCTTCTTATCTATCTTGTCTTTGATTAAAGTAATTACAAAACATTTGATATAATGGGATAAAGTGCATGTAACTACACATGTATGCAACATATACTTGATGACAAATATTGAATTAACAAAAAATAAAGTAATACGTACACATGTTTTACCAAAACATGCATTAAAACATGATCATTTCATTTATAAGTGTTTAAACTAAGCCAGGCAGTTAAAACTAGTACAGAAACTGCTGACTAAAGTTACATGTATAAATTAGGCAGAAGCTCATTATTCAGGGTTGTTTCAAGACAGTGCTTCATGTTATTACATATGCATGTGTATATAAGGCAAACTATTTTCATCTTCACTTGGCAGGGTCATCATTTTTCACTAACCCTAACTAACCCAACTTATGATGATAACTGGTATTTAAAAAAAAAAAATATGATCTGTGCAAAGGAACTATTTGTTTTATTACTAATGGGTGTTAAATATTAAATGTATTTAACTTGATAAAATGGTAGACTACAATATCTGTTCAATTATTACTTTGTAGAAATTGTCGGTGAAGTCCAGCTTAAAAAATATGGAAAGTTTTTGGAGGATTATGCTATCCAGCTTAGAGAGATTGAAGATGCTCTGGATGATTCTATTGGAGATTCATGGGACATGACCCTTGACCCTATATCTTTACAGGTACATGTACAATCATTAATATAATTATTTCTGTGGTGGAAAAAGGGAGATCCTTAACCTCATCAGATTTTTACATTCTCATGTCAACCAGCACTTAAGAGTACATCACTACCCATTTCTTATTTAAAAAAGTTAAAGTACAAATGTAAATGAAATGATGTGTTATGCCAAACATGATTTTTTTTTTCAGTTATAAAAACTTTCACTGGATATTTTACTGTAGATATAAAAAGAAACAAAGAAATAGTGATAAAATGCTTTCTTCCCTATTTTTGGAAAGTTTACACTGTCTACAATGTATTTTTAAGTGGTCTGAATAAGTACAACAATTTATTTATTGGCCTAACATAAAGACTTAACACCAGGTAAAAGCTGTCATTTCCAGTTGATATTATGGTGACATGTGTATACTTGTATGTTGCAGTTCACTATAATTGGGTGAATTGTTTTCCTCAAACATTGATTTGTGTCAGTGTGACAGACCTGTACTACATGTATGTGTATAGCTGTTTGGTTACTTACAAGAAAAAAAGATAAAAGATTCTATGATTGTGTATTCTTTTCAAAACATTTGTTGGTCTCCAAACATACTAATTACAAATGTACTTGACCTTAATATGTGTCTTGATTTATGTTAATAAATGTTACAAAAAAAAAGAAAACTTGATCACTGACAGTATGATGGTATGTGGATTGTGAAAGCAGTCAACCATTAAAAAGATAATGTGGGAACACCACCATGACATTAGGGCAATTTATTTATTTAATTATGCAGTAAACAACCTGCATCTAAGCACATTTGTGTAAAAAGGTGCAACAGGAGTAGATAGATTAGATACAAATAGTTACAATTCAAAATTTTAACATGAAAATTGAAAGGCGGATTTTGCCTCCTGATCAACACAGTGTGAAATCATCAAAAGAGCAGTGTGGTGCTTAGAAGATGAAGACAAAGCTCTTTGCATTTATTATCATATCCAAAACATGAATGTATACAGGTTGAAATATGTAGTAATTTTACTTATTAATATAGTTCATGTTAAATGTGAATATACGTACATGTACTGATGATGGCTTTCTATACATTTCAGCTCTTACCATATGAACAAACACACTTATTACAGTTAATAAGGACAGATAACAAAATATTTAACAAGATAATAACAGTATTGGCTGCATTGTGTTGTGAAATGCAATCCCTGAAACATGAGGCTGAAACTAAATTCTACCCTGCTTTACTCTTATATGGTGAAGGTGGTAGGTATTTCTTTTGAAATAACAGAATCAGATTCAAAATGCTTATTATTGCAGTGTGTTCTATTAAAATAAAGATTTGAGCTGTGGAAATAATGTGAATTTTTTGTTGTTTTGCACTAGTGGGAAGACTTTCATGCTTCAAAGTCGTACATCTTGATATTCCCTTATGTGTGGTTTTCTTTATTTATCTCCCTTTTGCAGAGTTGTCTCTTCTTTGTTGTAGATGTTTTGTTAAGACTCTCATTATGTCAGTGTGCTAGTTTCATTTAGTGTCAAACTATTTTTACTTTAGAAGTTTTAGTTTTACAGTTCAAGCTAAAAGATTTCCTTTGTTGATAGGATTGTAAAGTAAAAGTAACTGGCAAATAAAGATGTAATGAATGTGAAAAAGAATAGTTTTCAGCTTCACAAGCTAGCACTATATATTTTTATGATAGATTTTCCTGTGGAGTTTTTAAGCATTACATGGTAAATGGTGTCATGTCAGCTCATGTTTATTTTTCTATTGATGTTTACAGAGCCAGAAGAGGGACTACAAGATGGTGATGCACAGTTACAGATGGGAAGAATGATGTCAATGTTACAGGTACTAGTCCTTGTCTGGGTAGCTAGTACATTCTAACTGTTGAGACAAGAATATTTTGAATTTGATTGAGATATCTAACAATTCATAGAGCATAGGACTGAAGGATATGATTTATAGTTCTCTAACAAGGCTCTGTCAAGGTAGAGAAAATTGCAGATTCAACTTAGGGTGTTTGAGATTTCTTGGTCTTGCATTTTATTTTTTTTTGCTTATTCTTTTCTCATTTTAAAAATTAAGTAATAAGTGCCCCATCTCAAAATGTCCCACTTTTGGCTATTTATTTTAAGTTACATGATGTTATTAAGTGTTATATTTTGACAAACAAATGAATTCTGATTGTGTTTAAAATTTTTTGTGAGGTGAAAATTGAATTGCTTTAATGTATATTGTATATGGTTATATTATAGGAGCTGTCTTGCTTTGTTAATAGAAGTTATGAAGTCGTGAAGAATGTTATACAACAGTTTTCTAACTTATATACAGCATCAAGGTAATGTTGGAACTCGTGACAATTATATACAGCATCAAGGTAATGTTGGAACTCGTGACAATTATAATGTGCATTTTACATAGTATATGTTTTACGCAGATATAAAACTTGAACTACATGTATATTTTAGAATTTAATTTTAATCACATATTTTTGGATTAATCGGTTTGAACAATTGTAGATGCTGACAATCTTGAAAGGCTAGCAATAATCTGTTATTTATTGAAACAATCCATGCTCACTAGATCCTTAAGAAAGTGTCTGAATATTGTGTATAATGTGTTTCTTCTAAATAACTAATATGAAATGACATTTCTAATTTCATTGCAGAACTGGACCAAAACTAATCAGTGTTACAGATGTCCACTTCCAGGTACTAAATTATTTATTTGACTGTCTTAGAAATTTACTGTCTGAACAAATCAGTTCATTTAAACTTGCCATTGACTTTAAGAATATGCACAACATTGTCTGTCAGAAATCTTACAAGTAAATATTGGGGGAAAAAATTTCCCAACTACAGGAATTGTTGTGATGACAAACCACTTATTCATTTGTTATATCTACACTATTTCTTTCCCTCTAGTCCATGGTGATGTAATATCTAAATATGATTATTGTTTAGCAGTGATTATAAGATATGACCCTAGCTACCTTGTCAACCCAAGTTTAATTAGTATGATGTTATGCGACCAAGCACCCCCCCCCCCAAAAAAAAAAAAAAAAAGGGGGGGATTAGTTAATATAGTGAATCAACAGTAGTACTAGAGACAGCACAGTGAAGTGTTCATTCCTAGACACTTGTTAAATATGGAGTTTTCAACTGTTAATTAGACATTGAAAATTAAAACATGTTTTTCTTGTTGCTAGTATGCAGTAGAAAACTGCATGTATTACAAGTGTACCAATAAATTATACTGCAGTGAAACTTTTCTAAACTGGATCCTAAAAAATCTGGTCTTCCCTTCAACTTGGCTGTTTTCAAAAGTCTCAGCCGATGTATCTTAAAACCTGTGTGTTTTGTCTTCAATAGACAGGCTACCTCCTAAAACTGTACATTGGTCGGTTTTTCAGTTTCAGTTACATAATTCAAGTAAAAACAATCTCTCAATTTCGGCTAACTGGTAATGGTTCACCTGTAATAAATGTATCAACAAAACTATAAATGATTACATTATTAATTATTCATTCACTGACTGGTTTTTATTTCATCAGTGGACAGATGATAATTGAAGTAGATAGTTGTTTAAACAACAAATTTAAATCAGACTTGACATTTTGTCATTGGTTCCCCATTGTGTATTAATTAGTGTATACACATCAGGCAATCGATGTCATTTAATAGTGTGATCTTTAAAGGGAGACAATCCTTAGAATGCATTGTTATTTTCCACCCCTATAAACTAGCCATTTCCTCTTGTCCCAGTGGTGGCCGAGAAGTTTCACTGTATATGTAATTAAAGTGGTAATCTTTTTAAATTGTTCACTAATCATTAAGAACAGAATTGTTATTAGAACTAAAAAAAACTGATGTCATGTCATATCAGTGGTGGATCCAGAGTTTTAGGTAAGGGGGTCCTGAAAAAATTTCTTGACAGGATCACCGGTGAGGATCATGAAGTGAGTGTTTTTCATGGTTTAACACCTACAATTTTTCTACATTTTTTTCTTTAAGGGCTTCCCTCCCCCTGGATCCACCACTGGATATATAACATTCTGGTTACTTTATTTTTGAAACTCTTGTTGATATAACTTTTTCAGGTTGTATATGAACATTTAGGTGATCTATTGGCAGTATTAATTACTTTAGATGAAATAATCAACAACCATTCTTCACTGACAGATCATTGGACACTTTACAAAAGGTAGTGTGTGTATAAATGTACTGGTAAAAAATGGAGAAAGAGAACTAATGAGCCAATAAGCTTTTTATGTATTTTTTGTAAACTCTATGATATTCATATCATACATCAATATCTTATAAATATCCAACAGGAAGTGCTACATTCTTGTCAAAAACCCAGTCAATTATTTTTGTATTAGTTACAGTCAACATAATCAGTCTTAGTTTGGTTGTTGCACTTTTGAGATAAAACGTATATTGGTTGTCTATAAAAGTTACCTTGCAAGGGTTATGGTTCTTGATTTGGTTTCTTTATATACGGTTTTCCCCAAAATACAGATCTCTGTACAAAAAAGACTATAGTTATATATGTAGACAAAAGGAGGATTTTTGTTCAGTGTTTTTTTTCTGCGTCTTGTATAACCTCTATCATTGGCAGTATCTAAATATTATATGGGTTTGTACTTTAATTTTGCAATGTTCAATGACATTCTGTCAAAGAAAGAGAAAATAAGTTTAAATGAAATTTAAACTGAAATTGTCTGTTTACAATGCTGAGGCCCATCATATTTGTGTTATTTCCAGAATGTTGAAGTCAGTTCACCATGATCCAGGGAAGTTTGGTATACAAACAGATAAGATAAGACCCTTTGAGAAGTTAATGATGCATTTAGAAGGCCAATTACTGGATGGACTCATTTTCCAGGTTGGTAGAATATACTGTTTTGACAACAGCTGAACATCTCCTAAAGGGATTTTTTTGTAAGTTTTGTCTTGGTGGATGAAAAGTTCTGTGTAGTGTTCAATATTTTCTTTTTTTTAAGTCGCTTATATTGTTAGCAACTTCTTGCACTCATAATTTCAGTACTTTTTGTTTAATGATTTGCATAATTGTATATTACTACTCCACATTAAGCTGCTGATCAGTGCTGTGTTTACTATCATAGCTATGTAGTTTTAGCTTCATTCGAGATAAAAATGTAGCTATTAAATATATACAAACGTCTCAGAATGTGAGGACTCTATTCGCTACACTGCTCCATCGGGTCAAATTGATACAGGGAAGATAACGTAAACTTATAGAAGGGTCTAAAAAATTCCCAATGATGTTAGAACTGTCAAATTTGCGATGCAAAATATTTTGTTGTTTCCTCCTCGGGACTCAAACTCGTACCGCTGTGACATCTATGGCAACACCAAATCCAGCACAAAGACCACTCGGCCAGCTAGGCTATATAAAAAACATAGCTTTTGCTGGCCGGGTCATTCCTCCTTGTAGGATTAATCTAGGGCTCTAATTTGGTACATGATGTATGGTAGTACGGGACAGTTCATCTATGTAGGATAGAGGATCAAATTAATGATGCATGTCACAACAAATCAATATTATACCGCTGTGACATCTATGGCAACACCGCCTGCGGAATATTCATATCAAAGGAACCAAGATTCTAGGGGAACTCACCTGATTTCAGAGCATATTGCATCTCGGATGTTGAAATCAAGTCAAAGTCAGTGGCATAGAATATTTGACGATTTAACTTTGAAGACTTCAGCCTGTGATTTTGTTTCAGACTTGTATGATTTTGAACACAAAAAGGGGGAGACAGGAATATGAAGTGTTAAAGCATAGTTGTTTATTTGTCTGTGTAGCTAATTTCCTAGACTTGTCACAAACAAATAGAAGGATTATAATAATTCTAATAATACCCATGTAATCAATTGAATTTTGTTCTATCGTAAAGCATACTGTTGCTTAAACAAAAAAATAGAACAATGTTGAAATATGTATAAAAGTTAGTTCTAATTATTTTTTTTATATCTAGAATTGTGTAGAACAGCCATTTGATAGCCAAACAGTCTATGTTTCAAAGAATCCAGTGTTTGCTGACGAATTTGCCGTAAATATCAGAGATATTTTACCTGATTTGGAACAAAGAATAGGTAAGTTTGGTCAAGAGGTAAATATGTGTGGGAAGTTTGCTATCTATGTAAATCTAGGTTATTACCACTGCAAAACATCTTTGGTCATATATATATGTACAGGTATATCACTGTCGTCGTCTGTTGTCATCTGAAGAAACATGGTTTATGTGTAATAACTTGAGTACTTGATGTTGATTGTTATAAAATTTCATAAAAGGGTTCCTAACCACAAAATGAAGATTGGTATTTTATTTTGGAGGTTATGGTCCCAGCTGCTTTAGAACTAGGGGCTAAAAAGGGGCCTTAACAAGCATTTCATTTAATTTAACTATATAACTCCAATAAAAGCATAGGAATGTCTATGGTGTTGTTCCTCAATATTCTATACTACAATGGTCAGACTTAGATTGATTTTTGGTGTAAAGCCTTAAACTTTCCAAAATTGGGGGCCAATGAGGGGGACCAGAAACATGCATTTTCCTGATGTCCAGACAATAACTCGACTACTAGTGAATGAATTTTTTTAAAATTGTATTACAAAGTGTCATACCATGAAAGGAAGACTCAGATAGCCAAGTAAGAATAAGGCACCACAAAGGGGACAGAAACATGTATTTTTTTTATGATTTCTTTACAATAGATGGTTTATTTCTGGTCTGATTTTGAATTTTTTTTCTGTCATATTCCTCATAAAAATCCTTTCCTGCATTGAAATTTCAGATATCTTTTACAGTTTTTAAATTATAAGTGTCCAAAGGAGGCCAGGCTCTAAAAAATTGCCTTTTTTTATTTTTGGTGCGATTTTTTTTCTAAGATTCTTCATAAAAATCCCTGACAGCATTTTTATACCATGCAAAAAATTTGCAACCGTATTTGGGGCTGTTGTTGTCATATGTACACACTTGGTTCTCTTTGAGTTTTCATGAAAATTCCTGCCTGCATTTTTCAATCAGATTTCAGATATCTCGTACAGTTTTTGAGTTATTAGGGGTCAAAAGGGAGCTAATAAAATTGACATTTTAATTTTTGGTCTGATTTTGAAAGTTTTTAATTGAATTTCAAGTTTTGTGCTATAGTGTGTTCAAATTAGTTGTTGTGTCCATAATTAATTGAAAGTCCCTATGCTTGAATGTGTCAAAAACTATATTATGTCCACACTTGCACAACTGTGCAGGGTTTGACCACTGCAGTTGTATTATGGTATGCTCTGCAAAGCTTTTTTCAATAAGATTTCAAGTATCTCTGACAGGTTTCCAGTTATTAGCAGTCAAAGGGGACCATGCCCCCACCCCCAAACGGATTTTTTTTAATATAAGTGCAGTTTTGAAAAAAAACAAAATTTATTGGATTTTATATGAAAATCCCAGTCTACCAGCAAATATAAGAAATTTAAGAGATATGCTTACCAAATTAATTCTATCATTTTCTGTATTTGAGATAATGAGATACAAAGTGATCCATCAATACACCCTGAAGCAGATGTTCATACTTAGAATTTCAAAACATTATGCAATATTGTGTCCAAATGATTTGTTTTGTCTATAATGAACTGTAAGACCTTGTACTTAGTGTGTCAAAAACTAATATTATGCCCAGACTTGCCTCAACTGAACGTAGTTCAACTAGCTAGTGTCGCATCATGCTGCCCTTGGCAAAGGTTTTTATTGCCTCTTGTTATTGGCAAGTACAACTATTTTTGTGTGCAGTCGTTTAATCTTCTTATTGTTCATTTCTGAAAAAAAGAAAATCAAGAGAGCTGTTACATTTCTATGTAGGTTTTTCTTATGAAAATTAGTCGTATCTGATATCATATAAAAAATATTTTTTATTGTTTAAACTTTAATAAAAGAAAACAAGAACTTTCTGTTTGTAAATGGTTATCACTTTTTACAGGAGACACTGGAAAGTAGAACTAATTATTTTGAGAATGTTTCAGCGAAAGCAGGAATTTAAAAAAAAAATCTTTTTTGTAAAAGACCGTTACTTGATAGTCTTCTTTAGTGAACAATTTTTTTTTTTCAGGAGAGAATAATGAGATGGACCAGAGATATAAATTTGTTGGACTGTGCGGTCTTTATGTTCTTCATTTCCAAATCTTCAGAGTCATTGATAAAAAAGTCTTCAAATCTATGTGGGATATTTATAAAAAGGTGAGTAACATGATAAAAGATACATAAGTCTACGGTCTGTTTCATAAAATTTGTGAGTTGAATTTTTTTAGCCAGTTTTTACTACAGTACAGATTAAAAAAAAAGTGTTTTAAATTGTAATTCAAAGTTGTATTATATATTTGAAAAATAAGATTTCTAAAACAATACTTTTTTGACAGATACCATGTGTTCATTTGATGGGAAACATTGTGTGGTTCCCAACCCAGTTCTTGCTGGATAAACTACCCCAGATGGCAAAAGCCTTGGACAAGAAAGCTTTAACAAATGTAGCTCAGACACAACAGGGATGGTTACAACAGAGAAACCAGATGCTTTCAAGGTATTCACATGGAAAAATAAACATTCCCTGAATATTGTTTTCATTTAAGCCCATTTTAGATAGACATATTATGGTTTACTG
This sequence comes from Perna viridis, assembly GCA_037379345.1. Classification (NCBI taxonomy): domain Eukaryota; kingdom Metazoa; phylum Mollusca; class Bivalvia; order Mytilida; family Mytilidae; genus Perna; species Perna viridis. Next base: position 67,281,324 of record CM074511.1, on the reverse strand, counting down.
TCTGTCTGTCCGTTCACATGTTGTACAATAACTTAAACATGCATTGACAGATCTTAGTTATTTACTATTACATTGTACAATGTTTGTCTTTATAGTAGAAAGCACCTTTTGTTTTTCATTGATTTTCTGATTTTTATACATCTGCAAAAATTTGCAGTCTTATAATGTTACTGTGCAGACATTGGCTGCAGTGCCATTGTATAGGGACATTTGGTTTCTGTGAGATAACTTTAGTTGTGGTTGACCAAATGAAATTTTGTTATGATTTACTAATTACTAGAGAAAGGTTCCTTATTAATTTGGAGTTGTGGTCCATTTTAGAATAAGGAGCCAAAAAGGGTAAAAATAAGTGTTTTTTTTAAACCCATTTAGAATGTTTGTATTTCTTCTGATTTAAATAAGGATTTTAATCAAGTCAAGAAAATGAAAAAAAAACTTGAACCACATGTACTTTCACATTGTGTAAAATGTTAGCATGATGATGACAGGACTATGTTTTTATTTTGTTAGAGATGTACAGAATTTTCACACTACAGTAATGGCCTGGATGATTGAGATGGACTCAACTCTCTCACATAAATCTTTGATGGAAGATTTAAATATTAAATGTGTTCTCTTTATACAGGTAGGTTGTTAGATTAAGTTTAAAGTGCCTCATACAGGAATCATTTTTAGCGAGCCCTGTGTCAAAATCCTCATTAAAATAGAAATGAAGCTAACATGGTCTATTAAATTAAGATTGACCCTTTAATCTTGTAAAAGCTTTTTTCACGTTACTTTCTTTTTGTGCCATTGTTAAATCAAGAAGATAACCGACCCACATGAGATTGTGATTCCTAATTGTTCATTGGTTATATAAACTTCTCTCTATTTCATGTCACTTCAAGACAAATAAAATAAGAGTGATCACAAAAATTGATTAAGAGAAGTTTACTGCATGATTTTTTTGTGTTGTTTTCCATGTGTTATCCACTGCCTTATTTTTAACAAGGTTGAAACTTAGTTGTATAACAAATCACTTTGAGATGTTAAAAGAATACCTATATTAAAATGATAGTTAAAATTTAGATATTCTCTTTTCTGTGATATAATATAAGTAGATTGATTATTCAGGGTTTACTGTATGCACACAACATCAGGCACCTAGTCAGGACTGTGATGAATCTACATGTAGCTCTACAGAAACCAATGACCAAGACTGCAGTTATCTCCCTTTGTAGACTTATAGAACTTTTAAAGGTGTGTGTATGATTCAGTGGTATACATAATACAGTTCTGAACTTTGGCTTTTAAAAAATAAGATTTTTACAAGACTGTATGTAATTATATTATCAATTTATTGAACCCTGCTTTTACCAATCTAGCTAACAGAGACATTTGTTTGTCAATATGATTCTATGTCATCCCATTGCGACACATTTTAAATCTTTCTCTTAAATGCTCATTTAAGGATCAGTTACTACTTATCAATCTCCTTGTTGTATCTGTATTAGAAATCAAACAAATTACATGGGTAAGGGATAAGCTATGAAGGGGCCCAGTACAAGTTGCTTGCCCTAATTTTTACAGGTGTTTACTATGGAAATTTCTTTTTGAATTGAACCCATTATAGATATATAGTTGATATTTCCAGAGGATATTTATATTCCATTAAATCACTTATGTTCTACTATTAAAGGTTCTTAAATTTAGATAGAAAAAAATATTTTCTTCATTTAAGTTTTACATGCATTTTTATTTCAGGCAATAGAACACACATTCCATAGAAAGACAATGTTAGTAGCAGATTATATTAACCACATTTCACAACATCTTGGTTTTCTTCTTCTGTCATCCATTCAAACAGCAAAGGTAAATTATCATTATATACATATAACATTCAACATTCATTGGTACCAGATAGTTTGGTTGAGTTTAACAGATTGTTGGAAATCAAACTAATGAAAGGCAATGACATAGGTGTCAAATTATTTATATGTAGGATTGTGAAAGTTTCAGACAAGCTTCCTCTGACTGTGGATATACAATGTAACATATCTATTTGATATTTAGAGAACATGAACTTGATGCTTACTGGGTTTTACTCAATTACTCTATTAACAGTAACTATTTTGGTATCACTTCAGGATAATAAGATGACTCCTTGTCAGAAATAATGCCCTTGAGAGGGAAACAATTTTTTTGTAGTTTTAAGACAACAACTAGAAACAACAATATATAGAAAGAAACTTTTGCTTGATAAAGTACTCCTTTTGGTCAGCCCTTTATTCAAAATATTCAAATAAGAAGTGGCAGGAAAAGATTCCTATTAGGAGTTATTGCCCTTGAAAGTAAAAGAAAAAATAGCCATTTTGTTGGGCTGATATTCTAAGAACTGTAGAAACTGTTTTGATTAAGATACAGGAATATTCTTTTATTCCTGATACTGTTTAAGTACTTTAATTCATGGATACCAGTTCCCATGGATTAGGGAAGAAACACAAATTCATGGATTCCTGAATTCATAGTTAAAATTTTTGGTATACAATTTCCTTTTCGTTAGGAACCAAATTTTGTTGTTTAGCCTATCTATGAAAACCACGAAAATTGGATCCCCACAAACTGTATTACTTTCACAATCAAATATTCATAAGGTGAAAAAATAATTGCAGGTTAGTGCTTTAGGCCCTCTAGGGCCTGTAGTTTCATTTCATCTATCTCTCCTATTCCTTTAAATGTATATTTTTTTTCAGAAAAGAATAGTATCAGATAAGAAGTACAGTGAGAGAAGACTGGATGTGTTATCAGCTTTAGTGTTAGCAGAGACCGCACTCAATGGACCAGGTATAATGAATAAGTAATATGATTTTATCATTGACCAGGCATTATGATAATTAATATAGTTCAATCATTGACCGGGCATAAAGATAAATAATGTAATTCTATCATCGACCAGGCTTAAAAATAATAATGTAATTCAAGCATAGACCAGGCATAATGATAAAAAAGATGTAATTCAATCATGGACCAGGCATATAGATAAATAATGTAATTCAATTATGGACCAGCCATATAGATAAATAATGATATTCAATTATTGACCAGGCATATAGATAAATAATGATATTCAATTATTGACCAGGCATAAAGATAAATAATGGAATTCAATCATTGTGTGATGTGAACCTTGGCCAGCTTTCTTATTTTTTTAGCTGTTAGGATGATAGATATTGATAAAATAATAATAATAACTAAATGAACTAGGTATAATGATATGATTCAATCATTGTATGATATAAAATTAGAAGTAATTTTTGGTGTTCAAATTGTAAACTATACTACTTTATTTATGTCTGATGTATTTGTCTGGTTTGTTCAGCAAGTCAGAAATTATTCATTATGGAGGATGTCGTTGATTCTCCATCCCTATTATTTGATTTCATATTACACCTTGTATCAACCCTGATCAATATCATCCCTCAAGCATGCCCTCAGAATGATAAGAGGTCTTAGGTTGATATTGGATGTGATATGAAAATTATCACAGCCATTATCAACCCAAGAAAACACTCAGGTGAAACAAAGTCATAATATTAGCATCTAAAATGATCAAATTCTGATTACCATTGTTTTCCTTTCATTTCAGGCACAAAAGAAAGAAGGCTTATTCTTCAGCTGGCCATGGCAGTTGGAAAGTCAATGGTTGGTGTACAAATTATTTTAAAGAGTTTTTTTTTTAAATTGCAATGAGAAATTTTTTCAGCCCATACATTTCTTGTACATTATTATGCATGGTTAATTTCAAGTAAAAATCCAAGATTTTTTAAAACTTTAATGAATATACAAAGGATACTGTTTGCTACATGATAAACTGTTTTGGTGTTTTGGCTTCAGGAAAGTTTAAATAAAATTTAAATTGCGGTATACTTGGAAAGTTTATCTTTTAGAAATTTTATAAAAGTATAATTATTAGTTTAAAATGAATATGCATAGCTCATGATAATGTTTTTATGAGTACATATGTACACAAAAAGCTAGCTGTCCACCTGGAATGGAGTTGGTGGTATGGAATTATCTCAGTTGTCCATGTTAAGACTAGTATAAGAGGATATTGAAAGAAATTTTATGTAGTTAGAAGTTCAATTTTTAAATATTTGAAAACTGTACATAAAAAAAACATGTTTATTTTAGAGGTCTTTTAAAGATGATGAACTCAATACTTTGTATGGGAACTTGAGAAAGTTAGAAGCTGTTTGTGATTTGAGAGAAAAGTAAGTTATTGTAAACATATAAATTGTGCTAAACCTTTTTCCAGGCTCCTGTCAAATATATACTGTACAGTTGATTTTGTTTTTTTTTACATGTATGAGTTGTAAATTTTATGATTAATGGTACTTATTTTCATGCTTTATTTATTAATTTGTGTGGTTTATAAAAAAAATAAACTTGTTACGAAATAAGTACTTGTAATGAATGAAAATAAATCTGAAATAGAATATTGTAAATACCAAAATACCAATAATGATAACTATTTTAATCTCAATAAAAAATATTTGTCTACTATATAATGTATGTTCAAACTGTTATTTTTATTATAGCATCCGTAGAGCTTGTGATTGTAGTTTTGTGTACTGGCACAGAGTTGTCTTCCCTATCTACATGACAGATATGTTTGATAACCTGACAGATCCTCACAGAATGCATGTAAGTATGGACATGCTATAATGATGTAGTGGTAGCGTGCTTGTCTTTAAGGTTATAGGTTGTAGGTTTAGGATTATAGGTTGTAGGTTTTCCCATTTGAGTCCTTTTCCTAACAGTTGCTTGACACATGTGTTTTTGGCACTTGGTTTTCACATGTGTAGCACACCCGTATGAACATGTATGCAATGAATGGTTCCCATGTATGTCAAGAAACATGCCTCTTATGCATGTGTAAAACCTTTTGAACATGTGTTATCAGGTACATATTTTACAAATATGTGGCATTAATACATTAGTAGGTTAACATGCTCTCTTGTTGGATGTTACATTTATGTTCAAAAAATAATTTTTTCCTCTTTTTCCTGTAAAAGTATAAGAATGGCTCCTAATATACATTGGATGTTGAATTCCACTCTTGATTTGCCACAAGATATCACTAATCTAATTAAAGTTGATCTTGCATTGCTCCCAGTTTTCTGATATGTCACAAGCATGCAAGATCTCTTTTTGATATTTAATTTTAAATCACAACTTTATTTTCAGTATATGTTTGGTGCTTTGAGGGATTGTGTTCCCCCAATGATGGCTGTAAAACATGTTACGGCAACAGAACTGATGGAAAGCTTTGATAAGGAGGTGTATGATCAAATGAAAGAGGTATGTGAAACTTGTTACCTCAAAGAAATGGATGTATTACAGGAATTTAAAAGATTTTTTTATTAGTATGCAACATATCTGATTGTAGCTTATACAGTGTGAGGCAAGTTGGACTTCCAAATAACTTTTGGAAGAACAACCAAGACACTTAGTGTAGTGTTAAATAGTAGGCCATGCAATAATATTTTATGAAATGCTAGAAACATCTGCTAAGAATGTGAAAAGTCTGTAGATTTCATTAATACATTTAACACTCCTGTTTTTTTTTATCAATAATCATGGAAAAACTTAGATTCATTTTTACCAGTGTTATTACATTTTTTTAGGGGGAAGGAGGCATTGAATTTGACTTTGCCTTACTATTTTCTTAATTTTTCAGCATTTACTTGAGCCACTATGTAGAGAAATAGAGACTGACCTGAGATTACAGATACATGCCCATCTACAGTTAGACGATAGAAATCCATTTAAAGTTGGAATGAAGGATATGTCACAGTTACTCAGACTTAGACCAATCAGGTTCTTTGACAGACATATAAATGTCAAAGGTCAGAGTTCAACTTATCTTGAAATTGATATGTTTATTGCTGTTACTTTTTTAAAATATTTTCTCTGTAAAATAGACATTTTTTTTTATTTTCAGTTACCATTAAGTACCTATTGTACTACATGTACCGGTAGTTTTAAATTTTTTTTTACCTTTCATTTCATATTATATAAAAAATATGATCACACACAACTACAACTTGCCATTTTACAAGTGTGCTTATCATGTGTTTTGATGGTTTAATCCCCAGCCTATTATACCATACACTTTAATAATGGTTGTTAATACTTCTCTTCTAAGCATACTATAAAGTAATAGATAGATAGGTAATGAAGTAACCACTAGTTGACTTAGGATATAAATATGTGTATGAACTTCCTCCTGGCTGTTGATCTTATGTACTAGCATATCAAAGATATGCCTCAGTGCAGGGCCTGTTCGGTGGATAAAATTTTCCTTTTTTGAAATGCATTAAATACCTGCCATAGGACATTTAACAACAATCAATCAATCTTATCATGTGTTAACTTGTATTTTCTAATTTCCATGGATTTTTTCATACACAAATTTATCCCTTCTTGTGTAATTTGTGCAATACATCTTCTATAATTTTACAGGATATGTGGAGCATTACCTGAACACAACATTCTACAATCTGACTACTGTAGCACTCCATGATTGGAAGACCTATGGTGAAATGAAACATATGGCTGAACAGAAGTATGGTCTGAAACTGGTAGAGTCTCACTTACCAAGTCAAACCTTAGAACAGGTATAGTCTGAAACTGGTAGAGTCTCACTTACCTAGTTAAACCTTAGAACAAGTTTTGTCTGAAACTGATAGAGTCTCACTTACCTAGTTAAACCTTAGAACAAGTTTTGTCTGAAACTGATAGACTCTCATTTACCAAGTCAAATCTTAGAACCGGTATGGTCTGAAACTGGTAGAGTGTCACTTACCTAGTCAAACCTAAGATCAGGTATGGTCTGAAACTGGTAGATTCTCATTTACCTGGTCAAACCTTTAAGCAGATGTGGCCTGAAACTGATTGAGTCTCACTTGTCTAGTCAATCCTTAGAATAGGTATGGCCTGAAACTGATAGAGTGTCATTTACCTAGTCAATCCTTAGAACAGATATGGTCTGAAACTGATAGTGTCATTTACCTATCCAATCCTTAGAATAGGTATAGTCTGATACTGAAAGAGTGTGTCTTGCCGAGTCAATCTTTAGAACAGGTGAGGTCTGAATCTGAAAGAGTGTGTCTTGCCGAGTCAATCCTTAGAACAGGTATGGTCTGAAATTGTTTTTCTCTTTTTGATTCTTCTGACAGGTTTGATCTGAAACTAATAGAGTCTTGTTTTCATAACGAACCCAGTGAACAGGTGTAAACAGTTTAGCAATATAGATGAATTATTTTTGCTGTATTTGTTGTATAATTTAACTGTAATACATTCTTTTTGTCTTAGTTTAAATCCCTATTTAAATATCTATTCCAAGGAAGTGAGATTGATGGAAGCTAAAATTGAGCCATAAGTAACTAGATATACAAAATAATATTCTATTAAATTTATATATGTTTTTGGAAATTTTTATTAGTATAAAGGAAAACGGAAAAGGATTTGACATACTTTAAATTTCTAATTGAATGTGATCCACATGTATTTACATACACACACATGCATGTATTTGTTTATTTATAGGGATTAGATGTCCTTGAAATCATGAGGAACATTCATGTATTTGTTTCCAAATTCCTGTACAATGTGAATAATCAGGTTTGTAGGATTAGCTTTATGGAATTAAAGATAGTGGAAAATGATTACAAACTGTAAACAAAATTAATTTTCATGGATTATCTGAGGTAAACATATTCATGGGTATAATTTTTTGTCTAAAAAAGCAATTAGTGTTTTATAATGTAAAAAATCAATTTAGCAGGTTTTTATGCCTTTATCTGTAAACCTTGAATGCATTGTAAATTAAACCCTGTATAAGGTGAACCGACCTACTTATTTCTGTATTTCCACATTCATTGGTTTAATTGGTAAAATTACAGTGAATGGTTCTTTTTGTGTAATTTGTGTAAGTTAAAGTCAAATATTAATGATATTTTTGTGCTTGCTAAATGATGTTAGTTAACATTACATTAATCAATAATTATCCATCTAAAAACTATTTCTTCGTTTTCATTAAAATTAATTTGTTGTGAAGTGGCTCAAATTAAAGGTGTCCTTGTCTCTGTGGTAGGGATAGACAGTTTTATCTTCAATACTTCTTGCCTCTGACAAAGGCCATAAGGCTGAAAATTGGGGCTCACATTTATCAATTTGTTTTTACATTTTATTCATATTTTTTTTTTACCTTTTAAACGTGGCTATCTTTCACAAATTCATCATTCTTTGTTTTCAGATCTTTGTAGAGAAGTCCAGTAATAACAAACATTTAAACACAATCAATATCCGTCACATAGCCAACAGTATTAGAACTCATGGTACTGGTATTATGAATACTACAGTAAGTATTCTGTATGTAGCCAGACAGAGGGAGAATTTGATCCCTGAATGATTCAAAATTAAGGTCTGACATTGCTGTGGAGAACTTATGTACATGTATTTGCTGCCTGTTTTATTAGAGTGAATTTGTGTCCATGAGCCCATTTAAATATACTTTTTGAAAGCAAATCTTATATGATTGAAATGCCATACCCATTATTTATGCTGATGCTGTCAAAGAGGTTTATGTCTTTTTCATCTAGAAATGTCAAGTGTTCCATTTACAAGATGTGATTACTGTGTATTTTAAAAACTATTTTAAAGTCTCAGACACTGTCATCAATTCAGAGCTGTATGTCTGTTCCTTTATTTTAATGGATTTGTCTTTTTTTCAGGTAAATTTCACCTACCAGTTTTTGAGAAAAAAATTCTTCATCTTCTCACAATTTATGTTTGATGAGCATATAAAATCAAAGTTGATAAAGGTAACAGCAGTATTTAATGTGAAACCTGTCTTAAGTGATCCCCTTCCTGTTTTTCTGTTTGTTTAAGCTGGTGTTCAGTTTATGATAAAATGTTTTGAATCTGACATAAATGAACTATAAAGTATTTATAAGTGTTATTGGTTTATTTAGGGGTTTTAATACGATAGGGGTTTCTGTTATACAGTGAAATTTGTCTTTACACTAAAACTGGTTCTCATGCTCATAGTCTAGTATCTACCCCTATAAAATATCACAGGTTCAGTTCAGATAGGTTTAGCTGTACTTACTCATTCCAATAGTTGTTCTTCATATTTATGGATTGCAAGCCATTTTAGCAAGTTTTTTCAAAGCGACGTAACGCATCTGGTTGGCAGTCTCATTGGGGGAAAGAGAAAACAGTTAAAGCTGCATTAGCTGCCAAATTTGTTCAGTTTTGATTCTACTGAATTTTGCTGATTCATTGAAATAAGTTTGTAGTAATGCAATTGAAGCAATAAATGTTGATAATACCTACAGAATATTGTGAAAAAAAAAATGTTTTTAATCAGAGAAGATCGATAGGTCTGATCTCATTATTTTTTGCCATCACTTCTGAAAATTGCTGACAAGACATTCACCAGGGTTAAAAATACTTAACCTTGGTAAAAAAATGACAATAACAGATACACAGCTAAGCATGGTCTTGTTTTCATTTCATTTCATCTATTTCTTGATTGGTTTTCGAATAAATAATGACCATATTTGAGCCACATTATATCACAATACCTAAATTTCAAAAGGATCCTTGCATTATATTTGAACCTTTTTCCTTTATGGCTTGAGTCGGTCGGTCTTCCTTGCCGTTGAATAACCACTTTCGCTTTGCAATCAGATTTGTTATTAAAGAAGCGACCCTTACAGCACATGCACGGATTAAGGTCTCCAGAAGTCACATGCATATGAACTTATCTAGGTCTATTTTTTGTCTTGCAAGACAATAAATATATAGACACCTATTTCATGTATTTAATGCATTTTATTTTTGGATATCAAATGAAATTGTACAAGAAAAGTACAATTTAGTAGAAATAATTCAAAATAAAGCTATATTTCAAAAGAAACAAAAATTTACGACAATGACAGCTAATGCAGTTTTAACATATTTCTTGGAAACTTTAACTATTTTCACTTCAGTTAGTACCAGAATGGTTTGAAATTATTTATGTAGAATTATCCAATTACTTACTGTGACTACTAAATTGAATATTTTAATTTGAAGTCTACTGATGTCCATTGCTCCAATTTGACAGTAAACCAGTCTGTCGGATGACAAATTTGTAGAAAGTTACTCCCCTTTGATTAAAATCTTTAAAAAACAGAACCTAAGTCAGAAATATGAAAAAGGACTATTAGTCAGAATTAATTTTGATGGTTGATTTTGAATTTGTGACACTATTTTAATTCTATTTTATAACTTGAATCAATCTGGCATGTAATCATTAGTGGCATTGATGGTGTACAAAAAAGAAGACTAATGGTGAAGTCAGGTCTACTAGCCACTTGTTCTGTTTTATGATATAGTGCATGTGATTTGTTTTTTTTTCCTTCATTCATAAGCATATTGCTTTTCTAATGTAATAAATTCATTAGTTCTAATGAAATAGCTATGGAAGGTCAGGTCTTAAACATTTTATAATAAGTAAAGTTAAAATGAATATAATACTTGCATCGAAACATTGCATACTATATGCACTTTGCATCATTTTTCAAACAGTTTTTTTCTAATTGCAGGATTGGAAGTTTTTCAAAGAAAATCATTTACAGACAGATCAAAAGGTAAGCAAAGGACTTCTTGGTTAAATTATCTTTGAAAATTCATCTGGATTTTGTTAAGAGAATGCACAACATTATATTTTTGTTAGAAAATACACACATATCATGAGGAACTGACTTGCCACTTGCAGTAATGGTACTCTTTAAAAAGTCATATTAGTAACTTAGTTCTTTTTCAGTATCCATTTGAGAGAGCAGAGAAATTTAACAAACAGATAAGAAACCTAGGTTTAACACCTGATGGTGACAGTTATTTAGATCAGTTCAGAACTCTCATTACACAGATTGGTAAGCTGATTTCTTAGAGAATTACATTGTAATATTATTTATACAACTTCCGAAATCTGTGCAATACATGAGTAGCATTTTAAAGTGTGGTTATATTTGCCTTTTTGTGAGTCAGTTTAACTCCATGTTATATTTAGAAAGATCATCAATTGAAATATGTTGGATTTCATTCATAAATTTATATGAATTTTTGGATTAACACTTATTTCATCAATATGACTTCTCATTTTAGCAAGTATGTTATTTTAGATTGTGCTGGTAAAAACACAACTTGTGGTAGTTATAAGCATCTTTTGCTGTTTTCAATCTGTGTTTAAAACCATGTAACGTCTGTATTTTCAGGGAATGCCATGGGTTACATCAGAATGATAAGGTCTGGTGGACTCCATTGTTGTAGTAATGCCATCAGATTTGTACCAGATTTAGAAGATATCGTTAACTTTGAAGAGCTTTGTAAAGAGGAAGGACTGTCAACTGAGTGTCAAAATGCTGCTAAGTAATTCAATGTAGCTTCCTTTATTTTTATAGTTACACACTTTCCATGGTATTCTCAATTTATTTTTATTTTCAAGCCATTTGTTTGTTTGTATAGTCTAAATTTGTTGTGAAAAATAATTTTCTAAATGATGTGTTATTGTATCCAAATTTAACATATAAAAATAATTCAATTGAAGGTTTAATTATCTTCCATTGATTTTGTTTACAGAAATCTAGACAATGTAGTGAACAACTTGGTACAGAACTTTGCTGAAGGAACAGAATACTTCAAGGTATGTTGATACCATGTATCAGGAATGAATTACTTCTACACCACCATCTTACATTTATCACAACTTTGTAATTGGTTTGCTATAGTCCCTGAAAAAACTTATTCTTTGGTTTCAAATCAAATTTGTTACAGTAGTTTATTCCATGCCTGGCATTGATCGAAACATGACTAATTAAACTTCTAATTGAATAAATATTGTCTTTAAATGATAAAACTTGTAGTGTTTTTTGCTTGAAGATTTATTGCTACTAATATGTAGTAAAATGTATCATTTTGTAGCTTTCATTGAAATATGTTTTAATCTAAAAAAAAAAAAAGAAAAAAAATTGTCTTCTTTAGTAGGAAGCCATTGACATAGTCGGAAGCACATTTGCTTGTGATGTTATAAATTGTATAGAGGTGTATACGGTTACATTTTCTGTTAACATGTATAGATTTTATTGTAAATAAGGCATTATGAATTGTAATTCTAAATAGATGGCTCCATACAATTGTACATAAATGAGAATCATAAATTTCAAAGCTATTGTGGGCAAGTGTCCATTATGGTAAAATTCCATAAAGATGGGAGATTTGGTTTACAGATCTGAGTTATAGAAATACATGTATTTAAAGTATTTGAAAGAGAAATAGTTTTTGTGGCTACATATACGATGTTGATATTTCAGATGTTACTTGATGTATTTGCACCAGAGTTTAGAAATCAGAAGAATATGCATCTGAAGAACTTCTTTGTTATCATTCCACCATTGGTAAGATTTTCAGATAATTATTGTATGTTCTGCTTATAATGGTGTGCTGTGAATTCAGGGACTGATGGATTTGTTCAGTTTAGAAAGGTGTTTAGTTTATACAGGTTCAAAATGAATTGAAGAAATATGGTGTATACAGGTGGTCTGGATAGGTGATCTGGACTGGAGAGGTGATATAGTCTGGACTGATGATCTGGTCTGAACAGGTGATCTGGCTTGATAGGTGATCTGGACTGGACAGGTGATATAGTCTGGGCTGATGATCTGGTCTGAACAGGTGATCTAGTCTGGACTGATGATCTGGTCTGAACAGGTGATCTGGCTTGATAGGTGATCTGGACTGGACAGGTGATATAGTCTGGGCTGATGATCTGGTCTGAACAGGTGATCTGGCTTGATAGGTGATCTGGACTGGACAGGTGATATAGTCTGGGCTGATGATCTGGTCTGAACAGGTGATCTGGCTTGATAGGTGATCTGGCCTAGACAGGTGATCTGGTCAGTGATCTGGTATGGATAGGTGATCTGGTCTGGACAGGTGATTAGTTTATTTTGGGTTCAGTTTAAACAGTTTTCACTGTATATATACAGGTAGTGTGTATATCCATCTGTTTCTGGTTCGTGTTGACCTGATTTTTCAAAAGAACTAGGAAGTATGTGTTACTTGTAATTCCTAGCATAGAATCAAGTTTAGCGCTATCTTAAGGTTGCAAATTTTCTTATTTATGGAAATTTATTCTGAAAGATATCAACATGAATAAAATAGAAGTGACTTCTTGATGATTTACTGATATTTAATGGTTTTCAATGAATTGTGTTGTGCATTTATCTTTTGCACACAATGGATTGTAACCACCCTCACACAAAATATCCACTTCTGTTTTGTACATTCTTAGGTCAATTTCAGAATTAAAATTTTAGAATTATTGCAAAAATTGTGAGTTTGTTGTTATCACTTTAACTTTACCTTACAATTAGCAATTTCTACTTTAATAGAAAAGGAAGAACTTTCCAATAGTGTGAAAAAAATGAAAACAAGGCTATGTATAAACAGATTTTGAAAAATTAGGGATTAAATTTTTATTGTTAACTTACATGTAACTTACAATAAACTTATTATTATTCTCTTTCAGACTGTAAACTTTGTTGAACATTCCATAAGTTGTAAGGAGAAGATGAATAGAAAGAATAAAGTTGGTGCAGCATTCACTGATGATGGGCTGGCCATGGGTTAGTAGTCCAGTCAATATAGCAAAATTTTACCCTTAATCTAACAAATATTGCAACAGAACATAATAAGTTGTAATCTAAAGCATCATGACCAAAATAAACACAGAAAGAAGTCATAGAAAATTTAGTATGTGGAAACCTCAAAAAAGCATTTCCAATTTCTTATGAAAATTAACATTGGCAAGGGGAGATAACTTTGTAAAACGGCTGAAATAACAATAAAATTATACACAAAATCATAATTATATCTTATCTGATAAAAAGAATGTAGCGGTAGTAGACATTTAAGCATTGATTAGCGGATCATCTACAACTTAAAAAGAATTTCATATTTTTTTATCTTAACAGCAATCTATATTTATAAATATTAAACTATTGTGTCCATTTTCTGAGATAATGGAGTTCAAGAATTCAAATTTTGATGGAAATGATGAGTAAATATTATACTTTTTTTGTGGTTCAATAAAGCCAAAACTGTTGACTAATATTTTGCAGATATAAATAATACCAATAAAAAATCAAAATGATGGAGTGCCAGAAAATAAGCATATCTGGTAAAAAGAATTATTCAAAAATTTTAATATACCCATCATACTTCAAATGTGTTACATATCATGGGCAGCATGATATTTGAGATGGTCAAAAAGGGAAAACAATTTTCATCAGAGTATCATACTTTATGTGTGAAATTGATGAAAATGGAACCGAAATCTGACCAAATATATTACTTTACAGAGCTATCTCCCCTCTCCAAAGTAAATTTCCATAGAAATTTTGAAATGGATATTTAGAGTTTTCCACAGCTTAGCTGACTGTGTATACATGGGGAATATTGATATATAATTGAATCAAAATATTTTCTGTTGCAATTTATTAAAGTTTAAAATTCATTTTGTCTGGACTATTACTATTTTGTCTGGACTATTACTATTATGTCTGGACTATTACTATTCTGAGTTACTTTCATGTTTCATCTTTGAAAGAGATAAAATGGTTGAGACTGATGTGGTTTTGCTTTGATTATTTCCCATATAGGCTTGTTATAGTTCTGAAGCAATTACATGTATTATTTTTAAATTTGAAAAGGATAAAAAAAAAACCAAAGCACTTTCCTCTCCTTACTTCAATAAGGAAATTTTACAAGACATGTTTTCGATTACTGACACTTGAGAGTTTTAACTGCCTTCTGAAAATATACTAGCTGTCAAAAATATTTCAAGTTTTCCTTCTGTGTCCATGTTTTGGAAAGTTAATACACAATTTACTTGACTAATATTCATATCTAATTAATCTTAAACTTATTACCATGTGTGGTATATAAAGGACTTGGTAAATATAGCAACTTATTTAGAGTCCAAACACTTCCTTGAAACTGGAAATGTCATTTATTTAAGATTATAAAGTTCAAGGACCAGGAAATGAACTTAGATTTTACACAGGTTTATAAGCACTGATTTTTAATTTTAACTGCCATAGTGGTCTAGTAGTGTGCTCATCTCCTGTGGGAGTAGTGTCATGTTCATACCTTGTCATACCATAGACAAAAGACTTAAAAATTTGAAGTCACTGCTTTTCTGCCAACCACATGACACATAAGTGATAGAGAGTTGGCCGGTAGGTTCAGTCAGAGTATTGTCTCTAAACAATGGCATTCCTTCCTCCAGGAAGAACATCTGACTCGGTGTGCTTGTCTTGTTAATAGCAGGGTTGATTAAACATCCTTGATCTGAAATGCATGAAATTCTGCCAACAAATGTTCAACTACAATAAATCAATCAATCAACTGAATTTTGATATTTAAATAATGCTAAACCATTCTTTTCATATCTAGCTATGTGCTTGATAAAAAAATTCACCATAAGAAATCATGGAAATTCTTGAGTTTTTTTTTAGATTAGTAATGATCAATGTTGCGAAAGTCGAAACTTGTAGTAAAGTAATAATGAAGTGTTGGTTTCCTTTTTGCACCTTATGCTTTGAATGTGTTGATCCTTTACCTTCACATATACTGGGTATTGCCTAACACATTGAATGTGTTGATCCTTTACCTTCACATATACTGGGTATCGCCTTACACATTGAATGTGTTGATCCTTTACCTTCACATATACTGGGTATCGCCTTACACTTTGAATGTGTTGATCCTTTACCTTCCCATATACTGGATATCGCCTTACACATTGAATGTGTTGATCCTTTACCTTCACATATACTGGGTTTCGCCTTACACTTTGAATGTGTTGATCCTTTACCTTCACATATACTGGGTATCGCCTTACACATTGAATGTGTTGATCCTTTACCTTCACATATACTGTGTATCGTGTAGCTGGTGTCAGGTAGACTTTATAATTACAGAGGTAGTACACATGGGATTTGTTGTCCTTATTTGTTTATTCCATATTACCTTTCAGGTATAGCTTATATTTTGAAATTACTTGATCAGTATCATGAGTTTGATTCTCTACACTGGTTCAGTGCTGTCAAGGACAAATTTAGGAAGGACAAGGTACATGTAGCACATAAAATGTCAATTATGATAATTTTACTTCATTTTTATGTTCATTGTAATAATTAAACTCCCATTTATGTCACCTACAACAATAAAATTTTCATTTACAAGTTGAATATGTTATAAAATGGGTTTTTTTTTGCAGCGATAGGTTTTTGTAATCACTAGTGATCTTTAAATGTCTTTATTTTCCAACATACTTCTTTCCAAGAAAATGTTAAATTGCGATTGCTCTATGTAAAGTGCACTAAGGATATGAGATTAAAACAGAAAAACACAGTTTAGAAGTACAACCTTCATTATGCACTGGTTTTACCACAACTTTTAATTGTTATGTCAAAGTTCATTTGTAGTAATAATTGATATTAATTTACAAAGTTTAAAGTTAACTAAAAACACAGTTTACTTAACCATTAAACTTGAAACAAACAATAATATAAGAATAAAATAGGGTTTTTTATTACACCTGAATGTCATATCAAAAATTGATTGTTCTGACTTTGTAGGAGAATGTGATGAAACAGCAGCAATCTATGTCAGGGAGACCTGATGAGAAATTACAACAAACAATGACCTTGACTTTGAAACGATTAGACCAATATATACAGGTAGTAAATTTAACTTAATTCCGGTCCCCCTGCATTTATGTCTATCCTCTTAAAATACATGTAGAATGAATGACTCATATAATTATAGAATGATGATTGTTCCTATGTCTTAGTATTGATTCATTTTAGTCAAAGTATTTGGTCCTGTATTTGTGGAGATATTATCTAATACTTCATTCTTGGCATCACATTATTATATTCTTTTGCTAAACTAAATGTAATGGTATCAAATATATAGATAAATAGGGAAAAATTAAACCAAATTATTTTAAGGTTAAGGGTTTGATTTGAAGTTGGTATTATTATTTTGTTAGCTTACAGTATCTCTCTTTATAAACAAGACATGGAATCACTTACAAAGAGAAATCTACAGAAAATTAATTTGATGTCATGTCAATTTTTAGGAATATGATCTGTTCTATTACTCCCTCAGTAGTGCCAGGATATTCTTCAGAGCTGACAAAACAGCTGCAGAAGAGAGTGAAGAAAAAGAAAAAGGTATAAAATATGCACTGTTCTGTACATTTACCTCTTCTATTATAAATAACCATTAGCTGAAAGGATCAGTAAAATGTGAAGAAGAGGGTCTACAATACCAAAGGTACAAACATAAGGAAGGAACACCAAATACACAACACTACAACATACACATAGAAAAAAGCAAAATATCAACCTCACTGAAAAAAAAGATGCCCCGGAAGTGTGAGCTGTTTCTGCTTCTTACAAGACACCTGCCATGCTGACTTGTGACAGTGAAAGAATATCTATGACAGATGTATACTCTATACTGGTCAGTTAGGTCACTTCCATTGTAATTGTTATTGCAAAATTGAGATTCTCACATGTTGAATTGCTACCAACTAAACATTCCAAGTAGACACAGTAATTTCTGAATTTATAATGTATGAATATTTTCAGAGAATACCAGCAGTACATCAGGAACTGCAGATACTTCTGCTTCTAGTACAACACAGTCTACATCTGGTAAGTCAGTGCTTGGGTCTTTTAATTTTGTTTTTAATTTTATTATTTTTTTCAATATCTTGATTGGCACAGAAAATGATTTAATGAATATTTCTATGTAGGATATTGTTGATAAAGTTTTAATTCAATAGGTACATTCATTTTTTCAGTGCTTTATTTTCTATTTTTAAGCATCCCTCTTGATGGTAGAATAACATTTCAATCGTGTGACATATTTATTTAGCAACACATCAAAAATAGAAATATGTTATGGATCGTAATGATTCTCAAGTTGACAAATATTTAATGTATCTAACCTGTGTAAGACCTATTCAACTAACATACATTCTATAAAATGGCACTGAGTTTAAACAATAGTAAAATATATTTCATTTACTGGTATGTCAGTCTAAGATGACCTATATTTTGTGAACTAACTTACAATGTAGTAATTTGTTTACACTTTAATATTTTCGTAAGACAATTTTAATTTGTTCCATATTTATATTTTTAAAGCATCAAAATGAATGAAAGTAAGTCACACATGCATGATAATACCATAATGTATGATTGTATATATATGCTAACATTATTACATGTATTGACTTTCTACATCACATGAATGCAGTAGTTACTATTATGGTTAGGCAACACTAATGAAATATACATCTCTTATAAATAAACATTTCGCTTAATAGTTTGTTGGACTGTTTATTTTGAAATGATAGTAATGCATGTTATTCGTTAGTTTTTCAACAAAATTAATGTCAAAACTCACAATTTGGAAGGTTTTCATAGGAATTATTCTATTGCTTTACTCTATTGGAACTAAATTTGTTGAACATGTAGTACTTTCATGCAATAAAATTTGTAGGAAAGGCTTTTGCTATAGTTATAGAACTTTTATAATAATTTTCTTGCTTGTTTTATCCTTTGCAAAATATTTTGGGGGTTGTTTTGGTTTTACCCTTTCTATCTATCTGTCAGTCTGTCTGTATGTATTAGGGAAACTGCAATAACTACTTGTATGAACTTCAGTAATACTAGGTTTACAACCTGGGTGATTACACATGTAATACTAAATATACAACCTGGGTGATTACACATGTAATACTAGATATACAACCTGGGTGATTACACAAGTATTACTAGATATACAACCTGGGTGATTATACATGTGTTACTAGATATACAACCTGGGTGATTACAGAAGTATTACTAGATATACAACCTAGGTGGTTACACATGTAATACTAGATATACAACCTGGGTGATTACACATGTAATACTAAATATATAACCTTGGTGATATCACATGTGATACTAGATTTACAACCTGGGTTATTACACATGTCATACTAGCTATATAACTTGGGTGATTATACATGTACTAGATATACAGCCTGGGTGATTACACATGTAATACTAGATATACAACCTGGGTGATTACACATGTGTTACTAGATATACAACCTGGGTCATTACACATGTAATACTAAATATATAACCTTGGTGATATCACATGTGTTACTAGATTTACAACCAGGGTTATTACACATGTAATACTAGCTATATAACTTAGGTGATTATACATATAATATTAGATATATAACCTGGGTGATTACAATGTAATACTAGATATACAACTTGGATGATTACACATGTGTTACTAGATATGCAGCCTGGATGATTACACATGTAGTACTAAATATATAACCTTGGTAATATCACATGTGTTACTAGATGTACATCCTGGGTGGTTACACATGTAATACTAGATATACAGCCTGGGTGGTTACACATGTAATACTAGATATACAGCCTGGGTGGTTACATGTGTTTTACTAGATGTGCAGCCTGGGGGGTTACACATGTAATACTAGATATACAGCCTGGGTGGTTACACATGTAATTCTAGATATACTGCCTGGGTGATTACACATGTGATACTATATATATATTACCTTGGTGATATCACATGTGTTACTAGATATACAGCCTAGGTGATAACAAATGTGATACCAGATGTACTTTTGTTAAAACCATTCATCGTGGTGTCAAAGTGAATAAAATATGGGAAATACCACATGAAGTCTTCACCTATGCATGAACCATGATGTCGTGCAAGTTAATGTGACACTGTGCACCTAAAATTACATGTACTTGATTTTTGTTTCTTGGTAAAAAAAATTGAATTTCATTTAAACTTATTACATGTACTGTGTAAATTAATTACATGTATCACATACAGATAACTGTGTACACCTTTTATTATTACTCAGTATAATGTGCCTGTAATATGGGTGTATACAGCTGTTTTAACATGATACAAGTACTTATATCTTCACATGTTTGTAATGTGTGTGTTTGCTATGGGCATGGAGTATCTGCACGTGAATTACTGACAGTTGTTGTTTTCTCACTGTTTTCTACTCTCTGTCTAATTTGTCCCTTTAATATATTTTATTTCTATAATACTCTTGACTCTTCTGCTTATACATTTTGTTTTGAATGATTTGAAGAGATTTTTTTTCTGGGCTTTTGTCAAAATCTTGCAGACAATATACATTTTCTTTAAAAATAGTTTTTCTTCTTTCAAAATACAATATTGAATTTTTCATATAATTGTTCAAATAGTATATGAATTTTTTTATAGTTGTAAATATTAAAGTTTAGATAGATACATATTACATACAGTAAACAACTACATGTATCGTAACAAGACATTTGTATGTGCATCTTGTAGTGGATAAGGTGTTATATATTTACAGAACAGATTTTTGCTTTTCCAAAAATTATACCTACATTTCTTTTCTATGAAACATTACCTCACCTATTTTCATTTGAACAAATTATGTAATCATGTAAACAAAGTCAACTATGACTACAAGACAGAAATTTTATTTATTTCAGGTACAGAGCAGCCAGTTTCATCTTCAGGACCTCCTCCACCACCCCCGGATACTCCATCAGCCCCACCCCCACCACCTCCTCCCCCAGCTCCATCAGGTGCCCCTCCCCCACCTCCCCCTCCCCCACCACCCCCTCCCCCACCACCATTGTAGGTGTATGGAATGTCACACTGTATCGGCTCTTGTTCTTACTTGGTGCCAAAAAGACATTTCATTAAATTTTGGACTGAAAATTATTCTATTTTTTTTTAACTTCAAAACCTCCTGTACCTGTACCCATTGTGCTTTGAATGACAGAATGCCTTCATGTCCTCCCCTTTTCATGACAATATGGTGGAAATTGGAATTAATTACATACATATAAAGTGACAGCCCACAAGACTCTCTATTGATATATTAGCATTCTATTTACAGTCTTAGTAAAAGTGCTTATTGTTTACCAAACAATTAATTTTGCAATTAACAAATTAGTTTTGTCCATGTCTATTGTATAATTTGTTGCAATATTTATTTTATCAGATGTATTTGAAATGTTTATTGTGATATGAATGAATATTATTTTACTGTGACAAAGTTTTTCTTTTATGCCTTTGTAATTTAATTCATTTCGTAGCAAACAAAAAAGGTTATCCTTTTGTTCTTGTCTAAATGTTACCTAAGAGTCTCCTTTTAAAATTCAATATTTGATGAGACGGTATGCTATTTTATATAGCCACAGCTAACCACGCTGAATAAAGGAGGTAGAATTGGTTGGTTTGGAGTCAGAATAATGTGTCCGAGTTGGATATTAAACATTTCTTTGGGCTGTTTCAAGTGTAAGCACATTCAAAATTCTGGTCAGCAAATCGGACTTGTACCAAGACGTTTTGTTGGATTGTTCTCGTCCTGGAGTGTATGAAATGCCTGCCATATTAAACATTTAAATGCAATCAATCAATTCATATAGCAATTGCTTGATATAAGATGCATTATCAGTAATCATTATCATTATGTAAAATTTTCCTCAGAGTGAAAGGCTTTGTGTCTGTATGTCTTTTTACGGTCTTATATTACACATTACTTTGTTTTAACAGGTAGTCTGTTTGTTGTTTTTAATCTTGCATTTTGTGAAAGTACGCATTGAATAGACACATTTTGAAATGTTGATAGGTGAAGGTATCTATACTATATGCTCAATATATACTAAACCCAACAAGGTTTTAATGCTGCAAAGTAGGGGTCAGTAGTAGGTTGCTTCAGTTCAGGTATATTTTAAGATTCTAATTCATATTAATTCCTGAGGTTTAACTTGCAACAAAAGTGAACATTTTGTGTGAATCTCATTAGAACTTTCCGTGAAATGATAAGGACCCAGCCAAATGTTCAGTTATATTTGACATTGGGACCTGTTAAGATTTGGTTTGAGGTGTTTAGAATGGTTATTTCAAGGAAGCTTTTCCTGGCTTCTTTTAGAACTTCCATACCCATCAAAAACTGTTTTACATCACATCGTGAATACGTACATACATCAACTGACTTCAAAGTATAACTAGAAACGAAAACTTGAGTAGATCAAATGAAATCCCACCTTTTTCCTAAAAAAAACGAGAAATAAAGCAATAGGATACAAATCACAGTCCAACGTAATTTACGATAAGGTGATTGTTTTGTGACAATTTTCATTTTGTAGGATTCAAGCTATTCACATCTGTTGATGTTGACAGTTAAATGGCACGTGATTTTAAATATAAACAATCTCCATTTCAGTAGTCATGGTGTTAAAATATTTATAAATAACCCAGTTCTTTAAATAAGATTAAACAAAATGTGCAATGTACATTTTTGTTTTATTAAAACGTTAACATTCAAAACACACAGACAAAATATGTTCGTGAATGGCACGTTAATTAAAGCTTTTAAAATCAAACTCCGTTTCTGCTTAGAATGTCCTTTAACATTTAAGTACATGTTATAAACAAGCAATGACATAAAACATTATAAAACACTAAAATACACAAGATCACAGAAATTAACAATAAACATATGAAATACATCATATATGTAAAATATTTGGCAAGAAGTATAAATGTCAACAACTCAATGAATTATTCTTGTTACAGTGAGATGAATATTTATAGGTAGTGTACGTGGACAACTATGAGATGATGGACGTCTTGTCATCTTTGATGTACAGTTATATACATCCATATGACTAGATATT
Source organism: Perna viridis (assembly GCA_037379345.1). Classification (NCBI taxonomy): domain Eukaryota; kingdom Metazoa; phylum Mollusca; class Bivalvia; order Mytilida; family Mytilidae; genus Perna; species Perna viridis. The sequence continues at coordinate 67,258,411 of CM074511.1, read as the reverse complement.
ACACTCACAATAATAGATGAAACAGGACACGGTCCACCCTTTGTATTGTTGCTTTTTTCTGATGTACAATATACACCAATGGGTAATTCAACGTTAAAAAGCATCACACACAAAAAAAAACAAACAAAAACGAAAACAAAACAAAACAAAATGTAAAAGAAGTAAAAAACACAAAACTCAAATATAGAATGTACAAACATTCTTCAAGTAAACATTGAAGGTCATAATTGTTTGATAGAGATATTTGAACATTTCAGCAGTTTGTGTTGTGGCACTGTCGTCAGTTATTGTTGTCTTATGGACAGGATTACCACTAAATCCGGAGGCCATGCCCATGGAACTATGACTCACACATTCTATCTATAGGCTCTTTTTATTTATAGACTTAATATGCTGTTCTAAGCAATAAGCATGCCACATGATAACACTTCCACTACTCGTGTCTCCTGGTTGTCACATGAATCATGTATGACCTTTTTATACAATGTACTTTATTGTGTATTATACACAGTCACAGGAGTTCTACTTGATTTTCCGACCCTTCCTGACCTTAGCTCTATTTAGTATCAGGAACCTCAGTAAGAACCTTAACCCTAAAGAAATGTGGTATTGTGAGCCTGTTGACTTTGTATCTTATCCAACTTTTCCCTCGTATCAAATTTCCATTCGATTTGTCGCTCCACATACCGCCAGGGAAGTATATTTTTCTTTCCTCGACACCTGCACACATCACTGGAGCAACTAATATGTTGTCTCCAACTAAAAACTCATCTGAAATGGTGAATGCTACCTCGTCATCTGGGAAAACCCACCAAATAGGTCGCAATATTGGCAAACCTGCTTCGATATCTGACTTAAGTGAGAAAATAGCTGAGCTGACATGCATCTTATGAAGTATTGTAAGGTTTTTAGAAATCTCGACGGCCGTTTGTCCGTAATCCCAAGGCATGATGGTGTACCTTATTGCCGGAAAGAAAGTCGAGAGCTGCATCCAACGTATGAACAGCTCCATAGGGGGATTTTGTATGTCTGTTTTTGTCTCCTGCGGGAGCAAGTCGGAAATTATGAATGGGTAGCCTTTTATTCCAAGTGCCAAAGCATTTTCAATGACCCCAGATAGACAACTTTGACCTTCTATTTCCTGAATTTTTGCTTCGACTGGTATGATCAGTGGTATGTCCTGTGTATGCGAAGTTCCTTCAATGATATCTGATCGCGAGTCTTGCACGACTGAGAAAAACATCTCTGTATACATTTCACGGAGGGTACTAGGATTTAACTCCGTCGCCTTGAATGCTGGGTTGTATGGAACCCAGTAAGGTTTGCCGTATACTACTGAAAATCCTTTTATTTTATAGGCCCTTTTCGTTGACTTTATTTTGCGTTTCATCCATTCAGAAGCATCCTTGTTTGTTACGTCAAGCATCGCATTTATCTCATGTTGAAATTTTACAATGCCTGGAGCGTAATTGCTTGAATCCTTGATAAAGTATCCGTTTTTGAAACCCTCCTTGAAGTTTTTTGATTCCACATCAAAGTATGGGTTTATTTCTACTATGATTCCACAACCTTGTGATTCAACAATATCTACTGTTGTAGATATATTGTCCATATGGTCTCCAACTTGTAAATCACCTAGTTTGTTTTGCCACTTGCCCGCAACTTCAAATAAGCTACATTCAACAGATTCGTTTTTCATTTGCTCTGCCATCTTAATCATACTATTATCAATATTTTTATCAGTTTTGGTTCTGAACGACCAAACGGGCTTTTCGATAACTGCCTTAGTAGGTAAAGACTTTGGAAACTTTTCCATCAATGTTCTTGTGTATTTAAAAGTAGTTACTGGGTCTAAACCACTACAAACCGTATAATTTAACTTTGCAAAGTCTTCTGTATGCCCGCCATAAAAATCTCCTTGATATCTTGCAATGAGGCACAAATCGCCCTCTTCTTCGTTCCATTTGACTTGTAACGGAACATTATTTGGCACAAAGATAGCTGCCCCTGCTGACGAAATCCAGTGGTAGTCAATTGCCGAACTGAAAGTGCCAGCATCGAAGTGTCTCGAACTGGCAGCACTAAACATGAACGGTTGGGGTTTTAGCGGCCATGATGGAGTCGTGTGGTTACTTGGTCCATACCAGTGTTCACGTCCTATGTGAAAACAGTCATGAGGAATCAAATTATGTCTAATTTGTTCCCATGAAATATTATAACAATGAACTCCTGGTACCTCAAAGTACGAAATCCGTAAAATAGCGTCATCTTTCCATCTTAAACACGTATATTTAGTTTTCTCAGCTTCGGAATGACAATGAAATGGCAACTGCCATGTCGGTACGTTTAATCCAATCTTTCCATAAAGCCTATGTGTGTCACTAGGATTGGGCAAGTACATTTCTCGTGTTTCTGGGTCATAGAATATTCGTTTACCGATTTTCTCCATTTTATTCGTTCTGTTGTGGAAATGCCAACCAACAACTACTATTGCCACTAGTGAAATAAATATACACAGAACACAAATGTGCAGTTGATATTTCTTCCAATCTAATAACTGGCGCTTCCAAAACTAAAAAAAGAAAGAAAACTATAAATAAAATGGTAAAAATTTTGATTTTTCGAAAATGTTTCAGAGACAATTATGTATTCAGTTTCATCTTTTAAAATTACGGATAAGATATATCCTAACCTATTGATAAACTGTCAGCTGGCTAGAATTGTTCTAGTAGAGCTGGAAATTTGAATAAAATAAATATATTTATATAGACAAAATGGAAAAATGATTGGTAGGGGTTAAATGTACTCTATTCAAACATTTTTTGAAGCAATTAAACTAACCACCACACTATTTGTTCTTAAGTTACGAAAAAAAAAAAAAAAAACAATGAACGTTTGCCACAGGATAAGTTACTTGATGACGGCAATGGCTGAATATCTTTTGCTTTAGGTCAGAAAAAAGTCTTTTTCTGTTGAAGGTCTGAATCTTTTAATGCATGTTTGTGGTAGGTTATATTCACTGTACGTGTAAAATGATATTCTAAGTTAAAATGTTACACGTTTACTGTAACATTGTTATTTTTTTTTATGTCCGTTATGTTTTACTTACCGACTCTTTCTCGACGTAGTTGTACTGGTTGTAATGTCTGTGTATGTTCTCAATTTGTTGAAACTTTTCACTTGTTAAAGCTATTGAATCCTTTCTCAGATGAGCGGAAAAGTCAAAGTTTTTGCTTTTGAGATCAATATCATCTGATAATATGCTGTTACGTTTACAAAGCCTTCCATTGCCATTTCCAAAGCTGTCTGAAGAATTAATTCGTTTACACAATCCATTTTGATATGGACTCGTTGGACTAGTTGATCCGTCCTCAAATTTTGACTGGTCACTCTCCCTCCTCTTCAAAATCCCCCTTTCGCAGTCAGACATTGGAGTATCGGGTGAATGTAAATCATCGCCATATCCGTTTCCGTTATAAATTTCCGACTCTTGTGTGTAGAAGTGATTTGTTTCTAAACTGATTTTTCTTTTTTCTAATTTGTCTAAAAATTCATCATGCAGGTATCCATAGTTGATATGTCCTGTAGGCTGGCTATGGCGATACATATTGGATTCAAAGCTAACTCTCCTTTTAGGATTTTTTAAAATGGTTCGCGGTGATGCGGATGCCGACCCTACGTCTATAGCTAAGGGAGATAATCTATGTTCATCATGTGTCGGAGTATTGCTTAAACTATGTTCAAAACTAACTTTTCTGTTCGGAAATTTAATGATGAGCTTATTTTTATCCTGGTATGTTTTAGCACCAGATAATTCTTCTGCTGCTACTACTGGTTTTCGTTTTAGTCGTTTAGGTCCTTCTTCGTAATAAATGTCTGATACATCTTCAGTTGGTGTTGACGTTGCTGATGAATAATTTTGAACGTCATGCACTTCATTTTTAATCATGTCAACGATTTCCGGTCCTTTTGTTGGCGTTGGAGTATTTGACCCAATATAAAAATTTGCATGTTGTTCGCTTTCATTTTCATTTTCGTTTTCAATTTCTTTTTTGTTATCGTTTTCATCTCCATCCCCGCGACAAACGTCGTCTACAGCATTGCCGTCTGTATCATGGACTTCGATTGCTGTTAAATCTTCTGCAGAGTTATTTGAACTTGTAGACAACATTCGTTCAATAAACTTAGTATCGTTGACCACTCCTGACCGTCGACTTCTTGATGGTCGTCGCTGGGGTTCGTCGACGAATTTTGTGTTTTTGAGAATCTCTTCCTCATCACTTTCCATGCCTTCGTCACGGGAAATTCTTTTATCTGTACTGATGTCGTCGTTCTCTATTGATATGTCAGAATTGCCACTGGAATCATTGTCACTGACTAATCTATCAAGTTTTGTATCATCAACACCATCCTCAATTTCTTCTAAATTGGAACAACTTTCGTCATTTTGTTTCAAGTTCATAGAGCAGTTGTTACCGTTTATTTCATCAACGATAGTTCCATCCTCTTTATCGATAGTTATGTTTTCATTTCCGTCGTTATCGTTGCCATCTAACTGCTCACCAGTTTTCCTTGCTTGGATGGAATTGTCAATGTCGTACGAATGTGCAATTTGTGATAAGGTATTTCCGGTAGGTTTTCGGTTTATTCGGTCATCACTGCAACCATTTTCGGTATTCTCAGTCTCATGACCAGAGTCTGTATTGTCAATTGTTTCGTTTTCCATGGTGTCACTCTGTAATATACAAAGAAAGACCTTTTATTTATGAGCAAAGATGTTTACCATGGGATATAAACAGAAGGGTGCCTATCACACTGTGTGATTTTCTTTTCTAAGGAATATTATGTGCAGCTAAATTTGTTTAACGTGTTACGCCGTCCGTTTTTTCTCTCACTATTAATACGGTTTTGGAATGTTTTGTTTTGCGACATAGGACTTATTACTACTACATTTGTGTTGTGAGTTATGTGAAGATCCGGTAATGAAGAACAGCCCGATGCAAGTAGTCTGAGTATTAAGGAAATGTTTAAACAAAACTGTGAATTGCTACACAGATAGGGGCTTCATCAATGGAATAAACTACGACTTCATACCCTGAAATTGATTTATTCTGCAAATTCTCTTTGCTTATTTGTCCTTGTTTTTTTAAATTTCCGATAAAGATGAAGGCTCTCATGAATGTGCAATTTGTACAATTTTTGAGTTTTTCTACTTTGTTCCTTTAAGTTGACAGAAATTGAAGGCTTTATTCAAAGTTAGAAAGGAGTTTCTTTAATTGCCGAAAAAGATAATAAGTCTACAGAACGTGAATGGCCGTCTATATACATAAGTTTTATGTGGAGATAAAAAAAAATTGCAATTTGCATTTAAATGTAAGTCGCACATTAAGATGAACACAAATTTTTGTTTGTTTTCGAAACACATAAGGATCATGGAAATTCATGTAATAGACTTGTATAGAAAATCTTAAATGCCAAATATTTGCACCAGATATACACTGTAGATTTGTTTTTGTAGAAGATATGGTGTTTTCCAATCTCCATTTCCAATTTATACCCTAATTGCTAGAATGGGGGGGGGGGCTCGAAGTACCCATTGGAAAATCTATTAGATTAGACTCCAAGCTATAGCCATCACAGTAAACCTTGACACGTACATTTGTATCCGCATTTTAGTCCAATATAACCATCAGGGATCCCCCAGGGCATACTGTTGGGACTTTCAGGGATCCCCAAGGCACAGTGTTGGGGCCGATACTCTTCTTGTGTCACATAAATGATCTGCCCGATGCAGTTAACTCATGCGACTATTCGCAGATGAATGTTTGCTATACCGGGAAATCAAAAACCATAACGACCATAACAAACTACTAGAAGACCGTATATCGCTGGAAATGGGCTGCCGACTGGGGTATGAGTTTCAACGCCAAGAAATTTGTACATACTAAGCCTCAAAAAGAAAAACCAGCGTTTCTATAACCTTAACAACCATGTACTAGAACAAGTGTCATCAAGTGCCCTTACCTTGGCCTGCAAATACAAAAAGATCTTAAGTGGAGAGAACATAAAGAAATGTATGCAATAAAGCCAATTCAACACTAGGATTCCTACGATGTAACCTCGAACAATGTCTGAGGGCTTGCCGAAAAACAGCATATATAGCATTATTAAGCATCTATAACGGAGTACGGCGCATTCACTTGGGATCCATACACTCAAAACAGAGATAAACAAACTTGAAACCATCCATAGAAGATGACAAAAGACTACAAATCAAGAGACGATGGTTCTTGACCAAAATGCTAAAGGACCTCAAATATTTCCGATTTTACAAACCAGACGACACCAACATCGGCTGATCTTCTGTTTCAAAGTGATTGAGAGGTTGATATCAGCGCTTCCACCTTAGTGACAAATTGAATTTCAAAAACCCGAAAGACAAATCAGAGCAAAAAGTATGCAGATTGGCTCTCAACCAACATTATCAAGAATGAAGTCTGAAACAACACACGAGCGGTGATTGTACCACAAAAAAACACACCCGAACAATTCAGGAACTCATTGTTTGTACGCACCGCCATTGACAGGGACCTACTGGAGGACCTCATGGTGTGCGTCAAAAAGCATGAAGTATTCAGAACATCACTCCTCAGTCAGCGTAACTGGACCGCACATACGACCCCGTCAGTAGCCCAGCAGGGAATCTGACGTACTCATACCGATACTGATACAGATACAGTTACATGTATCATTTTTTTACACGAATTAGTCAATAAGGTATTTTTTCTTAAATCGGGCCTGTTATAACAAAGAACTAATCAAATTTTCTAATAAACTGTTAAAGCGAGGTTGATATTAGAAATTCAAATGTAACAAAATGTATATCAACATTATTAAAGTGCCCTCCAACAAACAATTGGGGAAATAAGTCTGTGCATTGTCCGTCCGTCCGCTCCGTCCGCCAGGCCACAAGATTACACCGGGCTATTGTGACATTCTCTGCATTTTAGTTTAGTTTAGTTTAGTTTTGTTTTTCGTTTTTCGTTTTTTATGTGTTTATGCTGGTTATGAATTATTATAAATGTTTTATAGTATGTAGCCTTCATTAGGACTTGTATGTAATAGCAGTATTGACGTTTTGCCTAAACGGAAGCGATTCGTGTATTACAAAGCGTGTCATAACTACGTTTTCTATTTTTGAATATTAATCTCCTACAAGCGGAATTAACGCAATTAAAGGATTTATGTATGTAAATTTAAGTTATTGTTGTCTTTTTCATTTACTCGGCATTTGCCATTCTTTTTCTTGCGTTTAATCTGTTTGACTTCGTATGCTATATTAAACATTGTGCACACAAACTTAGGGATCTATTATAAGTGATCTGGTATTGATTTTTCAATGCATCATTTCAAAAGGATAAATTATTCATTTATTTATCGGTAGTCATGGAGCTATTATAGTATACGTAAGTCCCGAGAAGTCACGAGTCCAGGTGAGACCACAAGGAACTTTTCACCTGTGGTAAAAATCCACTAAATAGATCGAGATCGATCGATGAAATTTTTACTTCAAAAGCATATACGATATAGTGAGATTCTTTCTCGGTTACGTGAACTAGTTTTATAATGTTGATAGTTGTTAAAATGATTTCTGTGGGGACATAAGATCCGGCTCATCAATTACGTGATAATTAATTTCCAATTACGGAATAAATCAACGAAACTTGTATGAAAGGACAAGGATGTAAAATCTAAAGAAAACTCGCCGAAGGAATGTTAGCATGGTATTAGGATATATGAACAAGGCCACCCAGAAAGAAAAACATGTTGAAGACGATTCCGAAGTCTTCGAAGAAGGTATTGTAGAACATTATTCTTTACACACACGCGCACATGTACATTTACATTTTATTTTGACTGGCACTTATACATGTAGGGGAGGTTTAAATGTGATATACTGTAGTGTTTGTAGTGTATTTAGAACAATTAAATGGAGCATGGATCGTACTTTATGACACGTTTATCATTTTATTTCTTTGTTTAGGTATGTGAAAAAGTTTTCTTTTACGAGTGGTGTTATAAATTTTACCTCAAATCGCATAGGAAGTCAAATAATAATAAAAAAAAAAACTGAAATTACACAGAAACGAAAAAAAAAAAAAACAACAAAAGTATTTTTGATATGTTACAATAGTTAACATGAATTGATGTATATAACTACATTTCCCCTGAACTGTAACAAAATCTTTAAACGTTTTCTTGAAAAAGCGAAAGAACCAGCAAAAACATATGTTAAAAATAAAAACATAAATAATAAAAGCTGTACTAAAGGTAAAAAGAGAACTCAATACACACACACACACCCACAAAACAAACAAACAAACAAATTAATGTGTTAAAAAAGAAAAAGTCCTTATTTTCTATAGCTTTCGACAGCGTTTTCTAGGTCATGATCTATATCATCACGCAAAACTATAAATGTTTTCGCGGCTAATGAACAAATATAAATGATAGTAACAATAGTTCTGTAAGTTGAAATATTTAAGTTGTGTGCGGATCTACTAGTTAAAACATTACACACTGGAAAATGAAAAAAATCCTTCTAATGATAGACAAATCGTCGTATAATGATAGGCTAGTCCTCTTATAATGATAGGCAAGTCCTCATATGATTGTATAATGATACTAGAAAAAATCCTTGTATAGTGACAGACAATTCTTTGCATAATGGTAGTAAAATCGTTGTATGATGATAGACAAGTCCTTGTTTAATGGTAGACAAAATCTTATATAATAAAAAGCAAAGTCTTGTATGATGATAGACAATTCCATGTATAATGTTAGGCAAAGCCTCGTATAACGATAGGCAAATCCTTGAATAAGAAAAGACTACAGTTCGGAAGTCGTTTGGTTGTAACAAAAGAACGTGAAAGTTTAAATACGAAAGGATTTGTAACGGGTTAGTAACTTGTTGATGCCAACACCAACCCCTGAACCCTTGGTCCGCCATTACGTTCAATGATTCATGATTGATGGTAAATATACATTAATGTTTTGCAAGAACATCAATTATCTCGAGTTTAAACTAAACGTGAAATAAAATGTATTGCATGAAACAAAAACAGAACAGCTTTTATAAGGTTAATCATTTGCGTTGGCTTGTTAATGAAAACTGGCACTTTAAGAAGTGAGATAAGGTGGTTAAGACGTCAAAGCATCCTTAATTATAAAGAAACACTTGTTTTTGGCATTCCTCTTACACGGGAACTTCAACAGTCTATTCGATGGAATATTGTATCAGGATTTTCGTCTTGTAAAAGCATGTCAAGTGCAGGTAGGTCATGGAGGAAAAAAGCAGCGGCGGATCAAAAAGGGGTGCCGAGGGTTGAAATCCCCCTTTTTGTTTGAAAATCTTGTTAATCTTGTGCAAAATGTAAGCAAAAATGAGATCCGCCCCTGGAAAATCCGTTTGCATGGACTTCAGTAGTATGATTCCTGAATGACTTCGGACTTTTATTTATTTGAGCTACATGTAAATTAAAATGTGATAGGTTTCCAATTCTGATAAAAAGAAATTTTGATTAACTAAGTTTTTGTAATCAAAATATTCTTTTTACAAGTTTTATCGTATAGTTCCTGAAATAAATATTTAATTGTACACGAATTCGAATTAATTTTGTATAATAATGATTATTTTAGGATTATAAAATGCCACCCGTGTAATTTTACGTTTAATATTAAAACACAGGACTGGTTTCAGTGACCGAATGTACGGGAAAATACTTGCTAAATGCGGTTGAAATTCAATTTTGCTAATAGAAATTATTTTCACTTGCTAAAATTTGCTAGTGAAATTCTATGTGTCATATAAGTAAAGTCCAGAAATAATCCCAAAAACTTAAATTCAGCAAGTGTAAATTTTCAGTATTGCTAAATTTAGCTAGCGGAAAAAAAATTCTAAAATTCAATCCCTGGGTTTAATCTTAACTCATATTTAATAATTATTGCATTTTTTTTCCTTAGTATATATGAATATTAAAGAAAAAGCCCAATCTAACTGGGAAAAAGATTCACAAATACACAATATACCTCTAAATGAAACTATGTTTTCAAATACTATTTTAAGCGAAAGAAACCATTTGTGGTAAAACGCCGTAAAGCTTTTTTTTTAAATTAAAAACATGTATGCGCATGCGTAATATAAAAAAAAGAAAAGAAAATGTGTTTGAATTTGTATTGCGAAATGCAGATTATGGCTGTTTATACGGATTTTGAGTCTGGTGTCTCACTTTTGCGCCGTTATTAGCCTATGTCGTGTTTTGCCAAAAAAAATACCATCTTTGATACCCCTCTTTTATCAGCACTTCGACATTTCCGCTTTTCTAGACAACTCCAATCATGGTCTCGCAGGGGCATTCATCATTATAACAGTTAACGTATATACCATAATTACTCATTTGTTCCTCAATAGTTAAAACAAATTCTAATTACCTGTCTATATGTGGATATAATTATCGTTTCACTTTCAGATGAGGAGCCTATGGGATTATGTTGTATGTCAGGATGTCTGACAGGATGTTCACTGGGCATCCTGTTCATTATAGTGCTTCCTGCGGGTAAGTTTTTGTTTTGAAAAGTTTTTTTAAGGAAAACACGGATTTTTAGGCGTCCGTCTTTTTAAGGCGGGACGTATTATGGTGTACCGGAGTCCATCCGTCCGTCGTTCGCAATTCGCACGATAACCCAAAATTATTATTTTTAAAAAAAAAAAACTTTGGTGCATTGTTTTTCTTATTGACGTTGACCGCCTTTCAATTTTTATGTTTCGAGTTGTGGGACTTTATTCGTTCGAAAATAGGATGATTTTTCTGTTTTCGGACTATAACTCAAAAACCCAGACAGTACTTTCAATGAAACTTTGGTGAATTGTTTTTTATATTAATGAAATCTCCCACTTAATTTTTGAAAATTTGCGATTTTTACGAATTAGAGTTATGGGACTTATAAAAATTTCGCAGTTTTCAGACCATAACTCAATAGTGGTTGCACTTAGTTTAATAAAACTTCACAGGAATGTTTCTTTTGATTAGTGAGAGCTCTCGTTCATTTTTTAAATGAATTTCTGAAGGGGTCCTTACCGAACTTTCTCCTTCCTCATATTTGCGCAATAACTTGAAAATGCGTTAAGCGATATTCTTAAAACTTTGTTAAATAGTTTATTTCTATGAGTGTAAGATCCCTTTGATTTTCATGTACTTTAAGATTTAAAATTTTTGGGCTATGGAAATTATAATTCATACAAATATGGGGCAATATCCCTTTTGTGGACTTCAAAATGCTGCCATGAAATGCCATAACATTGTGATTTGATTATTTCTTTTTATCTAGGCTTTTGACTTTTTTTATCATACCATTCAGATACAGAAACAACATTATGGGATCTATAAAAAGAAAACTTTATCTGTCCCATAGTTTGTCTGTTCATGTTATCTATCAAAATTCTCATTGGAAGTATTTAATTATTGGACCACTTCAATATTGAGTGAAATATTATCTTGCGTCATCATTTTAATCACAATAAAAAATAATGCTGTATCTAGTTTGAATTTCGTGTACATAATTTGACCATCTATTCAGAGTTCGACATCTGCGGGCTTCTCTGTTTGTGCTCGGCGAAGCATTTTATTTAAAACTTACACATACATCTTGGTATTATCGGCAATACCTACTGATTTCCAAAACACCAACCTAAATATTAAGTACGACACATCTTCCTGTGATACCAAATATATATACAGCAGGTGAAAATAATACTTGTATCATTCCTGTATACCTTAAAAGTGTTATCTAGTATCGTCCTTGGAATTTTCTCAGTTAATAGGTTACTTTACTCTATATATCATGTAGGCCGTTCTTTAATCTTGTTCACTGATAAGCCGATTGGAATGAAGTACTTTCAAAAAGGAAATCATATGTTAATTTGTGCCGTTTAGTTCCTATGTACATTAACACGACTTCGAAATATTTTTTGTGGCGCGTGAATGCATTAGACACAGTAAAGTGCTGAAAAAAATTGACTGAAACTTCCCCCTAAAGATCACTGCTTCTTAACTAAATCTAGTAATGTTATACTATTTCATCAAACACTAAAAAGCACACCAATATCATAAAAAAAGGGAAAATAAAATGACATTAACAATTACTAGACTTGAAACAAGTGTGAATACACTACATGAATGCACGGAATGAGTATTTTTTGTTATAATCCGTCTTATTTATAATGTTTGTAGGAATTCTGTTGTCTCTATATTCAATAAACAATAAAGACTTTGGAGTGCTCTCTGCTGGTATCATTCTGATCCTCGTTCCTCTGATATCCATACCGGTTGTAGTCATTGTTCATTATAATAGACGGCGGTTACGGAAAATACGTCGTTTCCGGAAGACAAAAATAGATACAGAGACAGGCGCCAATAGTGGACCCGTAGTGGAGAACACAAACAAATATCCAGTTAATGATACAGTTTTGACTAAAACCCGTTTTTAAAAAGTTAAAAAAGTCTAAATGAGCGATGTATGATGAGATTATATTGTCTCAGGGAGTTGATAATGAATGATGAACACGCCTGTGATATTACCGAAGAGATAGTACATGTATATACTATAGTGTGCCAAAACAAGTTAGAGCGATAAAAGCCATAATTGTTTGATTTTATACCAAAGCATGTATTTTTCTTATTATTATGATTTCATTTTATTTAAATGGATGCGAAATCCTACAAAGATATGTGATAAATAAAAGTTGTTTGTAATTTTTCATATTTTGGTGTTGATTTTTAAGAAGTATATATATAGTTGCATTGCGTATCTTATGTAAAATTTCTATTTCGATTTTGTTATGTTTTAATCATTTTCAGAAGTTATTAACTATAACAGTTAAAAAGGTCAAGATATGAGGCTGACTTCACAGTGTCTGTAGTATAACAGTTAAAAGGTCAAGATATGAGGCTGACCTCACAGTGTCTGTAGTATAACAGTTAAAAAGGACTGGTGTATTCCTTTCTTTATTTTAATATACATATATGTTTTCAATTTCCATCTTTCCCAAAATCGATATTGTAACTTGTTAATTGTTTCAATGCAAACCACAAGTTTGATTGGAAATAAAGGCATGCACAGAAATACAAAAATACCAACAATATAAAAATTGCAAATTTCGGTAAACTTCACTAGTGTTGTAAGGAGTAATATCTCATCAGAACCAGCACCAAGGAAGTGCAAGTTTTGAAATAAATTCATTCTGTACAAGAAGTACTTAGATGTTTCATTATTTTTTTTACAATGCAGGTACCTTTTGTTTTGTAGGAGGTACTTTTCATCACATTCTTTTATAAACATATATGAAATTTGTAAATTCAGAAGGTACCTTTCAGTAACTTAGACAGGTAAAAATATCTGGTACATGTACCACCTCTTAATGAAAGGCCCGAGTACTAAGTACAAGAAATAATACATTCACCTTTGCATCTTTGTTATTTTAAAGGTAAATGGCATTTGTTATGATGGAAATCTTCGATTTCATTTCAACATAAATTTATTTGTGTTCACAAAGTGTCTACAAAATTTCAGTGTTTACATAGGAACCTTTCTTCTATGCATTTTGATAATATTTTCAAAGCATTGAATGAATGTTACTCGTTTCCTGTTTTATGTCAGATATAAAAGATTTTAGAATCTGAAGATATCGATTCTACAGTCACCTTGATGTTATAAAACCTATGCATTCTTTTTGTGATTTGTATCGATTTTTTGTATTTTTACTATTTGAAAGTCTTTGGTTTAAATGTCAACGAAGAAACCTTTATGTCTGCCAGAATACATATTACAGTAGAACGTGGCTTATCAAAGAGGCATTTTTACAGGAATTGTATTCCGTTTAGACATGTCTTTGATTCTACAAGATTTCAGATTATGATTGGTCAAGACAAGGTTCACGTTAATTATAGAACATTTTAACTGGTACTATATAGACCAATTTATCTCGTTTTTTTTAAGTTTGCTTCGTTGATCTGAATGTATATTTAATTTTTTCTATACATTAATGTTTTCCAACCAGCTCAGTGCTGTTCTTTGTTGTGCTACTTGGTGCAGTATTGATATTACTTCGCCCGACAGTAGTACAGACGTAACAGCATTAATACCAAGACGAGTTTGATCAAAATACATCAATACTGCTACTTTAATTGTTTACTGCTGATCATACTTGTCAGTCGTTTGGACAACTAGTATTTTCTTAAACAGGACTTGTGGTTGTCCATTATTGTGTGTTAAATTTTAGTTGCAGCTTCGAGTGGTCACATACGTTACCATGAATAGTTAATAGAAATTTGACATTTGTTTATCATAAACTTAATTTATTGGATTCTAATACATTGTTTTAATATTTTTAGAAACATTTTAAGATCTGAATATATTGTATGCCACAGTGAAAGTTACACACTACACCAGACATTTGGTATTCGCGTCTATAACAAATCATTTTGTGTCATAAAATGTATTTAGTACAAAGAACTTATTTCAAGTCAAATGATTGACGAGTTTTTGAAAGGCAGAAAACAGAGTTCTTTGCACTAAAAACGATAAAAGTAATACTAAATTCGAAGATATTATCCTTGTAAAAACATGATCGATCATTTGAGAGAAAAATGGAAAATTAAGGTTTTTGTTTACAATCTTTGACCATAAAATTTTCTTGTGATACTCAAGATTAATGGGGTTGGGTTTTACCCAAAGTAATAAGAGCAAATTTAAAATAAAACAACAACAACAACAACGAAAAAAAACAGACGTCAGCTGATGAATTTAATGTTGCATATTCACCTCCCAGTCTTATGTGCTATTTTAGTCAATTTGGAAACCTAGGACAGTGTGTTTGAATGGATGACACCCTTTCTAGTCACTTTAGTTGAAAATTACTGATATTCAGTGAATAGCTCTGATTGATGAAGATACTTTTAAATTAACTTTACTGTTTTATTTGGCTGGTCCAACTGCTGTGGAACAGTATCATAGGTGTATTTGAGTTTTTCCCACTTTTGAATTGATTTCAATATTAGATTGAAAAGAATGTGAAACTTGATAAGTTTTTTATTATTTTAATATACATCGTTTTCTGTTTTGATAAAGGGGTACATTTTATATTTTGCAGTTCTTTTGTTGTACATTTATAGTAGTTAGATATATTGGTATTCATTACTGTTAAACTATTTTATTAATTAGGTGGTTGTGATAGTCAACAAACATAAGGAATGTCACTTTTAAGCTTTCTATTCTATAGTAACTATTGTGGACACATTTACTTTATTATTTCTGAGAAACTGAGTTCATGTTGTTATTATAACGTTTGGAATGTTTTATTTCCATAGGTAGACGGTTTTACACGAATTTTTGCCAATTTATGAATGTAATGTTATTAGTTTGATGCAATACAAAGCTATTACATGAACTATAGAATGAAAACGTTGAAAATTTGTACCCCAAATATATCAAATAATGTAAATTCAGAAATTAATGAATGCTTTTTTCATTATTGCGACAATGATACTGACTGTCAATCGCATAAATGAAAACTCGCATAATGAAATTAACACTAAACTAATGTCTCGATATTGTTAAAAGATAACGTCGCAGGCAAAGTTGCGACAAGTAATGCTCGCAAAAATATCTGAATTTACAATATATGATTTGCAAACAACAATTGTTTTCATTTCTTAAACGCGTTGGAACGCCAGTATTTATATAAAATGTAAATTACAAACAAATCGCCAACTAGTTTGAAGCAACACGGGTTAAATGATTTTAAACCTCACTTTACAGAGTGCTTCACGTACACGAGGTTTGATTGACCCCATGAAATTGATCTTGATGTTTGACATAAATGTAAATCGTGATAACTTTCCTAAAAGTCTAACAGCTGTGTATTATACTCAATAATTTGTTTTCTGTATATTGATTACTATAGTATTGGCAGCTGGTCGTCGTTCATTTGTTGTTTTCTGCCTAATTGATTGATAATGTGTTCAAAATGTCATTTTCTTGTTTTAAGTACTTCATAATTGATCAAGAATACATTTAACTTTAGTTGTATGGAATTAAATAAAAGACATTCATTGGTGATGAATATTCCATGTATCAGTTGAAACTAGAGCCTTCTTGTAATTTGATTAATGAACCAGCTAATTGTTTGAAGATTTATTGGCATTTAATTTCTCCTAATCGATTAATTAATTAATTTTTACACGAAATTTGTGTTACGATACAGATTTTGTATTGGTTTTATCAATTATAAAAGAAAAAATCTGCTATTTTAGTTTTCAGGTTTTAGAACATAAGTTTTTTTACTAATTAAATAGTTCAGAAAAAAGTTAAATGACAGATTTCACCATTTCACCATTTCACACTTCAGTCTTGTTATTGCCTGTAGACTATTTCTGAGATATTGAATTGTTATAAGAATTGAAATAATAAAAAATATAAAACTTCTATGACCTATATCATCTTTACAATGATTATTTTATGCCTTTCAGAATTATATTCTGAATATACACTAAAAGAAGCAATATTATCTACCCCAGCACCATTGCCTGTTGCACTGACACAAGCTATGCATTTTACCGTACTGAGGCAGGAGTTCGTAGATTCGATCCCAATTCAAACGAAGATTTTGCTTTAAGAACTGACAAAAAAACTACGACGGGAGGTCACTCTGAATGAGTCAAGAACTAACGGGTTGTACGAAATGTCCTTATTTCAATCTATTTAGAATGATTTTATCTATAAATCGACCAGTCTAAAATTCATGTACATTAGAAAAAAGTGAAAACATCCTATTTCAAAATAATAAAAAATTCTAAGCAAGACAATTTACTAGGCAAGCCAATTTCCGGATCCTTTGGTCATTTTTTATACCATTCACTTAATTTACAGCGGCGGTCAAGATATTTACACAAAAAAGAGGGATACCAATTCGGAGATCCATTTTTTTCAAGAAAGATGTGTATAAAATGCATATCACTTGTGTTGAAAGTACAATGCTACATATCATATTTTATGATTACATATATAGGCAAATTCAGAAAAGCAGAAACAGATAAAAGAAGATTTCAAAGTAAAAGGATTTTGGACTTAGACAGTCACAATCCGTGTATTTATAAAATATATTTGTAAATTATAAACCATCAAAAAACGATATAATAATCGCTGAATGCGAATGGAAAAGCATTAAAATGTTAAATGTGCAAATAACATGTCAAAATAATAAGTACATGAATTATCATTAGATTTACAATATGTTCTGATTTGTCATATTTGTTTTCAAATAGCTTCAGGAAAGATACATAGTATATAACTTAGAGACTGTCAACGAGTCAATTACATATTACCTAGCTGTATACATTTTATTACAACTTTTGATCGGACTACTATGCAACTTAAGTTTTAGATGTGATGTTCTTAATGCACTGTTTTGATGATGTTGGGGACAGAAATCTTGCAAATCTCTTTAAAGAACTGGCAATATTATACATGAAACAAAATCATGAATTTTATTGCTATAGTAATTGCTCCATAAACAACAACCTTGCAATAACCATCAGGTAATAAAACATTAAAAAGGAATTTCTGAAAAAAGTAAATAAGAAAATGGTAAACTCCAATATTTTCTAATGTAAAAGTTTCATTGATGAACTTAGATTATTTTATATTTTTTTTCAACGAGAGGGCATTTCCTAATCTCGTAGAGGGGCTTCCGAGACGAGATGAGCATGAGAAACTCCCGCGCGTTGAAGAAATATTAGATAATCTGTTAATCGCTGTTTTGCTAAAGTGTACTATATTAATTTTCTTTTATTTATATTTCCTAACCTAAATATGTAAGTTTATAGGCGTTGCAGTTTCCTTTCGGGACTATTTTTTTGGACGGAGTGCTACGTGACGTCACATATGTTTTGCAGCTATACGATAATTTTCATTCTCGTTCGACTGGCGTGCAATTGAAAATTATCGTATAGCAAGATCAAAGTGATAAAGCATTATTATTTTCTAGACTCTCAGCACCAACCTACCAGTGTGAATTGACAACAAACACAAATTCAAAATTAAATTGTTTAAAATAAAAAAAATCAAATGCTTACAAGACAAATTAAGATTATATAGTTAGCAACAAACTAAAAAATAGACAAGGAGTAGCGATACTGAATATACGATGGAAAATCCGTGAACAAAACTATTCCAGAAACAACAAAAGAACAAACATCAAAGAACTAAGAGTATATACTGAAAAATGAACAACACAAACAATACTTAAATGCGGGGTTAAACCCATAAGCTCCGGAAAGATGGACAGTTCTTCCCACTCCCACGACACAGGTCTGTCGTGAAATGTAAACAAAATACACACAGCTCTCAGATGGAATTACAAAAGTCTAAAAAAAGAAGGCTTTACAAACATTCTCCATCTTTAAAGCTTTTAAACGATAAAGTTACAAGGACATCTACCAAAATCCTAATTGTCAACATAATCATTTCATTCCACATCGCAAGAAGTGAATTTCTTCTTTAATTAACATACATCATGGTTTACGATTAACTTCATTTTACATTAAAATTAAATATTGTAAGAAGAAAAAAAAACGAAAGAAATCATCATAACAAAAAATGGATGTAACACATCATTGTAACAATCAAAGAACCTCATCCACAGCGTAAAGTTATGTAAGCTGTGCTATAAAACATATCAGGAATTGGAAAGAAGTAAAAGTACAGGTTACAAAGTTATTGCCAACATGGTAAAGTAGACTATGAATCATAACGTAGTGCAGTATCACATTACAATTAATGGTCACTTGTTAGAGTTTTCATAATGAAGACGTCAAAAACTAAAAGCCTTTGCCCACTTTTGTAGTATTTATGTCCAGTTGATTATGATGTTACTTTTGTTATTTGTTGTCCCTTTTTGTTGGCTATTAAATAATTGTAGATGAATGTCAACCAGAATCCATAACGATAACTTTAAATAAACGGAAATTGGTTTAGTGTTTTGTTTTAACTTAAGATTTTGAAATTCAATTTTCACTGAAAATTCAATCAACACCCGAGAATGTGAGGTTGTATTTCGTCATGTATCCTGTTGTCATTATCTGGGATAAGTTTGTACCTTTAACAGTTATGTAAAAGTGATATCAACGTAGAGATGTGTTATAGTTATTTTACATATAAAACGGAACAGTTACATGCAGGGTCATTAATTTCACAATAGAAACACTTTTGTTGTGAATGGCTTAAGGACACGTTGTTAACACAGACATCTTAATATAATGTCGAGAAGTATCAGAGAATACACGTGGGAATTACCAATATATCTGACTAAGCCTACGATATGGTCTTTAAAAATGTTACTTATTATATGGTGAGATTATTCGACACGCCTTGCATTACACTTGCACGAATTGAAACTTCGAGAAGAAGTTCATCACAATTGCCATCTTTGATTTTAACACAGGCGTGAAGTGTATATTTTTACGGTTAAAATAACTTTAAAGAGAAAAAAAATTGTACATCCAACGCCTAGAAAATATCAAAATTAGATTCGTATTATACAGACAACAACGCAATAAATCTGTCAGAATAATAATTAAAGTTATTATGTTTTACATGCATGAATAATGAACTAAAACATGAAGTTATTTCTTGGCTCCTTGATATACAAAATAAAAGTATATGGAAATTATGTTAGGATGTATACAAACAATATGTTTTAATTACTTTTGTATATAAGTCAAAAAGTAGTATTTGATAGTTTATTAATATACATTCCCATCTAAATATAGCTTTGATAGATAATGATATAATATAACGTCTTTAAAAACGATATTTATTTGGAAAAGGGAAATGTATATAAAACGCCGTCTTAATATACATACATTTATTTAATATTAAAAGCTATTGTATGCTATTCACGATTTGACAAATATGTAGATGTAATTCATTTAGTCAATCTTTTTTTTTCCAGAAAATATTCAATAAGCTCGACATGTACAACCTTCCAGACCACCCTCAAAAAGCTCACATCAAAATATTATTTATCTACATTGTATTACGTATATTACAATTACATAATTAATGACAAAACACAAAACAAAAAAATATTCATTGGTATATTTATTTTATTACTTAATATCGAATTTATTGCTATATTAGTGATTATAAGCTTCAGTCAAGAACGCTAAGTCCAAGCAACCAGTCGTCGCTCTATTCCTTCAAATAACGTGCTCTTAGTACAGAAGCAGTGACTACCAGCTTTAAAGTGTTTGGTATGACTCGGATGGGAATGGAACCAATGACCTCCCGAGGTGGAGATACTACCCTGAGACCACCAATGTGTTAAATCTATCATTCAAAAAACACATTTGACTTAAGAGCTGCAATCGATTTATATAAAACAAATTACAGACAAGTTTGTTATTCCCTTCCACTGTTTGAGAACTATTATATGCATTATTTTTCCGAGTCTTAGTAAGCGTAGGACTATTGAAAAGAGACTTTTAATCAAAATCAGGCGCGTAGCTGAGGCTAAATTGGCAACATTAAGTGCAGGCAAAAGCTTTTTTGCCTAACGACAGCTACGCGCCTGAAAATATAAAACAAATAACATTGAATTACAAGCCACTTAAATTACTTAAGACGGAGTTTTATTTTCTTATGTTTTCAATTAATTTGTTTACAAAGATGCTTTTTATGTTTTTGCGCCACAATTTGGACATAACTGCTTAAATATCACTCCTTGTCACTGGCAAAGTCATGTTGATGGATATATTCCGATACAAGTAAATAATCACATGTCATTTTGTGTCAAGTCCTACACAAAAGACATCTTATTGCATAACGTGGTATAATTTTCAACATTTACTATGCAGGAAAACCGTAGGAAAAGACATTTTATTAGAGTCCTCCATTATCATTCATTGGTAACATCATTTCTATCTTTTAATTTCTTAATTGATCCTTGTAATGTTTTTTTTTTCTAGACATTTAACACAAACAAAATGTGAAATAGTTCATGATGTAAATACGCCATACATGCATGTCTCTTTTATTTTAAAAAAAAGTACTTACCAGTTGGTTTAGATTGGAATATATTTTTAACGTTCTGAAGCATGATATTGAAACTTAACAATTTTGTTGCAATGCAATTATGTTAAATATTAATGTGAGATTCTTTTCGCATGGAAATTCCAGCATAACAATTAATGGTAAGGTAAATTCGTTTTGTTTTTTAGTAAGCTGACTTCGCAATAGCAAACTGTTGCATATTGAACGAAATAATATATTTTATTGGTCCTTGGTTTCTATTTTTCTCGTTTTCTCCCTTGTTTGACATTCTGATTATCTTGTAGTTTTCTTTACTCCGAAATTCAATGATTGAAGTGGCTTTAAAGCCATTTTCTGCATTATAACCCATTGTCTTTTAAGACCCTATTTTTAAGGCAATGCAAGTTTTAGTCAAGCCTTCTATGTTGATCAGTTGTTCACTCTTATCTGAAAATAACACTACCTTCCTATTTGGCAAATATCAATAAAATGACGTATAGCTAGAGTACAAATGCTACACTGAATTAAAATACAAGTCATTTCATAGTTAAAATACAAGAATAAAATTGGTAAAAACTAAAACCTTTCTGTAAACATTTTTAAAAAGAAAAGCAATCTGAACTTGCACCTATACACTAAAGTCTTCGTATTTCATCATCATAATGTCTTTAACAATCTTTAAAAGCCTTCATAATTAAATCAACTTACCAGTTCTATACGTTCATATCGTTGATATCTTCATAAAATTAGAATTAATACATCAGATATTCACCAAATTATGTCATCTTATTCTCATCTCGTCTTAACTTTAACACCATCTTGTCCGTTAGCTTGTAAAGGCACAAGATTGATATAACTGTTACACGAAGCCTCAGGCAAAAAGACTAGATTATGTCAAGTTCATTGTTTTTATTATTACTTATTAATTTCCTTTTTTGACAATAGTCGATGCTCAAATATATGAATTTGGTCAAAAATGAAACTTGTGCTTTTAAATTATCCTTGCAGGAACATTTACTACCTGTCTTACGTGCATGGTATTTTGCGCATAACCGGATGGTCATGAACCACATCATGACCAGATTCACGAACGGCAATTTTCTTTGAATACACATGTAAGAAATACTTCTGAAATACTTCTGAGAAATCGGAACATATAATGTCATAATAATTACGATTTTTTTTTGTTTACATATAGTAAACGAGAACGAGTTGATTCGGAACTTTTTCGAGATGTGAGAAATTTCATAAACAAGCTAAAATTTCTTTTTCTAAAAATATTTTTTCTTAATTTTGTTCAAAACGAAAGCAATCAAACTGTCCTAAAAGCGTCAAACTTCACTAAAAATTGATAGCACCCGAAACTTTGCGATTCAGGTCACAAACCTGTTGACCTCACACTCATACTAATACTCATACTTAATACGTACGGATATCTCCCACCCTAAAATTTATGGTAATGCACCCAATAAGGTGACATAACCGTTAAGTAGACTTATTCGTAAGGGATATAGTCAGATATTGCTGTAAAATCAGTAAAGAAAGCACACTTTGATTTTAACATTGACTCGCTCAAAGGGTCTTAACATAAAACATTATAGACTTGAAAGCATTTTCGGCATGATACAGGTTGTGTCCTTACTGTATGACTTATGATATACCGGGCAGAATTGGGATTGATATAACATTCGATGAGGACATTATTTTTTTGTAGGTTTAAACTGGTCTGGAGATGGTATTTCAGTTATATGCTAAAAGTCCTTTGTTTGTTCATTTGTGTAACCTATACTCAGTTTCTTTATTTCTGTTTTATCAAGGAACTCAGACCCCGTGAATGTATTTTTATGTGCGTTTAATTGTGTAATATTTTTTCCACTGTGGCCAGATTAAAAAGAGGAAGGGTTCTGATGACGCCAATGAACGTTAACTCCGCCGCATGTTTTGTGCCTGTCCCAAGTCAGGAAACTCTGGCCTCTATATGTATTGTTTCGTTTTCAGTTTCAGTTTACTTATTGTTGTTAGAGTATATAGGAGCAATCATTTCGTGTGTATAATGTTGTTTTGGATCCAGCGACAGCCTGACCTGTGATGTATGGTATTGAAGGCCCATGAGTTGCCTTGAGCTGACATTTTTTTTCATCCCGCTGATGATGAAATGTCTCATATCGAGAGAAATAAATCAACAATTTTTTTTTATTATCTCGGCAAGCCTCGCAATTATAGATTTGAACAATTATTTATGTGAGATAGTTTATAATCAACTGTCATTGTAGACTTCATATTTCTTGAATATGTTGCATGTATATTATTTCCATTTTAATATAATATCTGTAGTAAAAATTAATTTTAACTGAGACGAATATAACGAATCTTCTTTTATTCTATAACTATTTTGCAGTATTATTTCAGAGATATTTTGTTTAAATAAACGTAAAGCACACTGTTTATATGTTCATAAGACATTTAGACCGGTTATAGAAGATACATTTGTATCAATATTTTCTCTTATATTTTTTAATACATACCGATATTGTTTTTTTGAAGTATCGTACTTACCTTAAGTAAGCAAATACCAGTTTAATTTTTTTTTAGATATTTTCATGTACTTTGCAACCGGGAGATTTAAAACTGTGTTTTGTGGTAAGATAGATAACTCAAAGTTATGACATGGCTTTTTATTATTGGAAACAAGAACATAACAAGAACGTTTTTTTTTTTCAAACGTATTTATTCATTTCAATGAAGTTAATAAACTGAACAACAACTTAACAAATGCATTTCAATTCATTACTTCGATAGAAACTATTTACATTTATTGTCACTTATGTCACAACGTTGAAATATGTATTTCCATTTGTGTAAATGTAAGTATGTTTATACGGGAGAGCTAGGAGTAGATATGTTGGGCATATTTAATTTCATTGATTGGGCGTTGTTTTATGCAAATACTGTAATCAAAAAAGGAAACAATTAAAGACTACTATGATGAACTACGTTGTGTTTTGCACTAAAGTAGAAACATTACATTAAAGAGTGATGATACAGCACTTGCAAAGTTCGAATTACAAATCCTATTGAAAAAGGTAAGTAATAAAAAAATCAAATATATGGAGGATATAATGCGGGTCATTTCTTTTTATTTTCACCAGAAATATTTGAAAACGAAAACATACAAAAGCAAGCGCATATAGTCATAACATATATATATATTTAGACTTGATTATATTTATGTATGCATCCATGTATTAACATACATACGCCGTGCATGCTATGTATCTACATAGTAATGTAATAGCAAGTAAGATGGTCGAGTTGCCTCACCCCATTAGACTTCTTATATGTATTATATACTTGGTGTGGCTGTATTTGTATAGTGTTACGGATCCGCTATTGTCTTACTCGATACCATCAGAGGTTGTCCTGTTCAGTTACATCATGTGCTAATGTTCGCGCTCTAGATTTACTTACGAGGAAGTATCACTGGGTTAACGAAAGCTTAATTTTATAGCCAAGTTGGCCGAGCGGTCAAGATTGTTGGACTTAGTGGAGGCGGTGTTGCCATAGATGTAAGAGAAGAGAAGGGGTTCGAAAAAAAAATTGGAAGGACACCCACAAACTAAGATGTCAAGAAACAGTTAACAATCTCTTAGCTTGTATATTTTTTTTCAAAAATCTTAAATTACCAACAAAATATGTGCTTCCTTGAAAATCCCACTTTGACTCATGTTTTGTAGAAAATAAAGAAATG
This sequence comes from Perna viridis, assembly GCA_037379345.1. Classification (NCBI taxonomy): domain Eukaryota; kingdom Metazoa; phylum Mollusca; class Bivalvia; order Mytilida; family Mytilidae; genus Perna; species Perna viridis. The sequence goes on along the minus strand of CM074511.1, from coordinate 67,233,516 downwards.
CATTATGTAGTGCGCAAATTATGAACATTTTTCTGAATGTTTCAGAAATTCAAAATCAACTTCCAAATATACAGAGGAAGATGTCTACAAAATGCTGGAATTTTTAATCGACAATATATTTGTCCAGTGTGGTGGACATGTTTTTTCAACAAACGGTCGGTATTCCAATGGGAACAAATTGTGCTCCTTCACTTGATGACCTATTCCTTCACTCTTATGAGGTTGACTTTATAGGTGTTCTGATCAGAAAGAAAGAATATCGTTTGGCTAGATCCTTTGATCTCAGTTTTCGCTTTATAGATGACGTATTATCTTTAAACAATCCTAATTTCGGGGATTTGATACATCGCATCTACCCCAAGGAACTTGAGATAAAGGATACTACAGACACTGTGAGGTCAGCCTCATATCTTGACCTACACTTAGAAATCGATGGTAAAGGAAAGCTATTGACCAAACTTTACGACAAACGTGATGACTTTTCATTCAGAATTGTCAACTTTCCTTTCATCTGTGGCAACATCCCTTCGGCTCCTGCGTATGGAGTGTTCATATCACAACTCATACATTATGCCAGAGCTTGCCGAAACTACGCAGACTTTTTGTATCGCACTAGAACTCTAACAAATAGGCTTCTGGAACAGGGTTATGTTGCTACAAGATTGATGTCATCACTACAGAAGTTTTATGGTCGTCATCATGAACTCGTGGATCGTTATGATGTATCCATCAGCACCATGAAAACTGATTTATTCAACGGGTCATAGTTTTCCTTTCCTCGTTTGTCTACCCCGGACTTGACTTTCTATGAGCAACTCGGCAGGTGTTTCTAGAAAAGCGGAGGACGCTTACCCTACCGGCGCACCTGGTCCATGCTCCCAGTTTTTAGTGGAGTCCGAATTGCTCATTTGCTTTTATTACTTTGTATGTATGATTTTAGTTATTCGAGATTGTATATCACGCTCAATTGATTACTTCTGATTTGAAAAGTCAATGTACAAACCAAGTCTTAAAAATGCACGTATGTACTTTTGACTAACTTCCTGGGAAGGAACCATGTCATAATTGACAATTATTATTTGACGGTTAATATTACAAATTAATTAATGCGTAATTAAACCATGCATGTTTCCATTCCATTTCATGCCAATTTATTGGTTCGTTGTAATTAGCACTTAATATGATTATATATATGTTTTACATTTTGACATCACATTTATAATTTCTTCCTCCCTAGATGTACCTATTAAGCTACGGATACAAGGCCAGAACACAGTCAAATTTGATTTGGTTAGATACGGCAGTAATGACGATGTTATCCAATCTCGTATACTTGGGTCATGACCGTTGCATGCAACATATGTATCGTAGTCATAAAGTTTTGCAATTTATTTTGACCGGATAGACATGAAAACCCTTCTTCCAATAAGAAAAAACTTCATAACGAAAATAATACGATGCTATTGTCATGAAAGCCGTGGTATGAAAAAGAATAAGTACACATTTACTCATGAACGGTAAATTAGGATCAGAAACAACACATCCAAGTTGTACGTCTGTCATATTTTGTATAGGCCAAGCGCCATTCTCAACTGTACACATAATTTGAACCTGTTTATAACATCTTCCATTCACAGATGGGAGCCATTTTTCAGCCATTTGTCGCTACATGTACAGGTTTTCTTGGCATATAAATATATGTTACAAGGATTCAATGCTTTAAAAGACCTAGGTGTTCCAGTAATTTGATTGTCAATCTGATCCACTATAGCATTAATCAATGGTTCAAAATTGGTATCTAGAAAAGTTTTAATTCGATTGTTCGTCACATTTAGTAAAATAGCACGACTAAGATAATCATTCTCACGTGCTTGCGTTGTAAATGTAAGGAATTGGTTCCCAGAGAAATCTACTTCTAAATTCAGATAATCTGGGAGATCGGTGGAAAATTTTCGATAACCCACATTGGTACAACTGACAGTTGTCCTGTTGTGAATAGCCGTTTGGTAAATACACTTACATCTAGGAGGGCATTTCTCCGCGAAAGAAAGGTCACTTGTAAATTTTCAAGTTCTCCCTGTCTAATGATATCCAAAATTTTAGTTCCTTTCAAAACCTCTTTCAAAACTTTTAACTTCTATACTCACAACTGTCAAAGAGGGTCTGCAGTCCTACCACAACACTTGTTACTCCCGTAGTGGTATTAATTCAATGTGGATCCTGAAAAATTCGAAAGATCTTTTGGAGACAATCAGTTCAAGACTATTATCTGAATATAATAGCATTAAAACCTATGATTTTTCAACACTGTATACTTCTATTACCCATACTCAGTTAAAATCCCGACTTAAAAACATTGTACATCGTTGTTTTTCCAAAAAAAAGATGGTACACCTAGATACAAGTATATAGTTGGTAGAGATTTCTCATACTTTGTAGGAAATAATTCCAAATTATCTTCCAAATATACAGAGGAAGATGTCTACAAAATTCTGGAATTTTTAATCGACAACATATTTGTCCAGTGTGGTGGACATGTTTTTCAACAAACGGTCGGCATTCCAATGGAAACAAATTGTGCTCCTTCACTTGATGACCTATTCGTTCACTCTTATGAGGCTGATTTTATAGCTGATCTGATCGGAAAGAAAGATAATCATTTGGTTAGATCCTTTGATCTCAGTTTTCGCTTTATAGATGACGTATTATCTTTAAACAATCCTAATTTCGGAGATTTGATACATCGCATCTACACCAAAGAACTTGAGATAAAGGATACTACAGACACTGTGAGGTCAGCCTCATATCTTGACCTACACTTAGAAATCGATGGTAAAGGAAAGCTATTGACCAAACTTGACAAACGTGATGACTTTTCATTCAGAATTGTCAACTTTCCTTTCATCTGTGGCAACATCCCTTCGGCTCCTGCGTATGGAGTGTTCATATCACAACTCATACATTATGCCAGAGCTTGCCGAAACTACGCAGACTTTTTGTATCGCACTAGAACTCTAACAAATAGGCTTCTGAAACAGGGTTATGTTGCTACAAGATTGAAGTCATCACTACAGAAGTTTTATGGTCGTCATCATGAACTCGTGGATCGTTATGATGTATCCATCAGCACCATGAAAACTGATTTATTCAACGGGTCATAGTTTTCCTTTCCTCGTTTGTCTACCCCGGACTTGACTTTCAATGAACAACTCGGCGGGTGTTTCTAGAAAAGCGGAGGACGCTTACCCTACCGGTGCACCTGGTCCATGCTCCCAGTTTTTAGTGGAGTCCGAGTTGCTCATTTGCTTTTGTTACTTTGTATGTATGATTTTAGTTACTTTATGTTCTTTGTTGTGTGTGTCTGTTTTCCATGTCGGATCTTTGTCCCTGGATTACATTCTTTTGATTGCCGCTATAACCTTGGTTCCCTTGATTACTCTTTCAATTGAATTGATGAAAAAAACATGTAACATCGAAATAATCTCGATAAATAAGTTTTGCAAATCTCTGTATTCCATCTGCTCAGGGTACATCTTACAATCACATTTCCATGGATTATCCCGAATGTCATATCCATATTTAAGGATTTTCCCTAGTCTTGTTAGTGAGTAAAATCCTAGATCATTTATTTTGGATACATAAAAAAATTCTACCATTGACTTATTTGATAAATTGACCATTCCTCCCATTCCGAGTTTTGAATCTTTATGACAGGTCCAGTTGTTATTGTTTTTCAGGACATTTAATTTCATTATGTGAGTAATCAATCGTGCAGAATTTTGGCTGCTTGGACATGATGCAATCGGTAATATCAGCTGAAGTAAGTCGATTGTGTGACACATCAAAGTTGAAAAGATTTCCATGAACATCGATGGCAAGACCTGGTTCAATATGTTTTATCTCGTTGAACGATAGGTCCAGCTTCCGAATGAATTTAAGACTCAGTATGTCTTGGTTGTTGATAAACTGGATTTGGTTCCCTCTCAGTATAAGAGTATCTAACATTTGTAAACATGTAAAGGATAAATCAATCTTGAACATTGTTCCATTAACCTTGCACGTGTTAATAGGAACGTCTGTTAAGTTTCCATGCTGATGTCACAAAGTGTAATAATCCTTTAATCCATCTTGATGAACTATTTGTATTTCTATTCCTAAATGTTTCAATTCTAAAGTCACAAGCTGAATATCATATAATGAACAAGATTGACAATCGCAACAACCAATGCGACGAAAGCGCCGATAGTAAAGAGGTAAGTTGCAATCGGTTGGACACCTTAGATCTTTCCGATGATATATTTTCTGCATTTCCTTTTCAATAGCATTTTCTGTTGCTCTACAAAAAACGTTTCTTGTTTGCTACTAACCAAATGAAAATCAAATATTTGAACATTTTTGTCCAGTGTAAAACGTAAATCCAGACGATCTGACTGGAACTGAACTTCCTGGATCTGCATATAAAACTTTGGGTTTTAACGCCTACATAAATTCTATTTCTAATACACCTTTACCTTTTTATTATATATAACTTGATTTACGTTATAGTTGGCCCTGATCATGGATGGTGTAATACTTCCTGTGTTACTTCAGTTAATCATATTTATAAATATATTTTCAACCTGGTTACATTAGAAAAGAAATTGATGTCAAATCGTGAATTTTACTAATGTATAGTTGGGTAAAATTCTTTTTAATTCGTGCCATTCCTAAATGTATTTTGAATATATTGAGCATTTAAAAAAAATTGACACGTATTTTGTATATACTGCCATTTCTTCAATTTGCTGCCTTTATATACAAAAAAAATAATAATAAAAAAAATAAAATAAAACATTATCAAGGAAAATAAGTCAACCGTAGGTAGTACATATTACTTTAACAACTTGTTATTTACCATGCATTATGAATTTTAAAACGGGAAATCAATACGGGACCATTATGGACTAAATCAATTTCTTACAATAAGTAAAAACTTTAATTATGAGTGGCCTTATAATTCAATTACTTAGATGAGGAGATTTAAAGTTGCTGAACGATGGTACTGGGACTGAGTACATATTGAATTATTATATATGTTAAATCGTGTACAATAAATTTACGATTTTTTATTGGGAAAGACAACAAAACTTTCATGATTTATTTTCATAAATATTTGATTCATCAAGATATGAACATATTTTAAATTATGGTGAAATCATGTGTATTAATAATAGACTCTGGCTATACCCTGAAAAAAGTTAATAAAAGTATAAATGCAAGGACTTCTTTATTGGCCCTGTAACATGCCCTTGGTATTAATAATGGCCTCGGATGGCTGTAATGGCACTCGGGCCATTAAAACCATTCTTGGCCATTATAAATACCTCGGGCATATTACAGGGCCAATATGGAAAGGGCCATACAATAATACTATATTATAAACATCGGCAAATTCCGAAACGTCAACGATAGGACAAAATCCAAGTACATGACCGGAACATGAAAACAGCAGACCATACGTATGTAACAAACCGAATGAAATGTATCATATATAAAAGCTGAAGGCCTTAATCAAACAATATAGCATGGAACGCTATCATGCACGCATTCCCTCAGCTCAGTTGTTTCAACAGTAATTTCCTACAATATTTTATGATGTCCAAATTAATTTATATGGCAATACTTATACCACTCATACCCTCCGCAGATTATTGTTCACAATAATTTACTGCAAAATTTTCAGATATTGGACAGGAAATATTACAGTTGTTTGTACTTTTGGTTTTCATAAATGTGTAAAAATATGTTTGTTTTCAATTTTGTTTGCATCAATCCTTCATTCAAATAACATAGGATGGAACACTATCTTCCATGTATCCCCATCTTAAATTAAATTATTTCCACGGTAATTCACTGTAATATGTTACGATGTTAATTTGCATGGTACTCTCTTTCTACCACACATACATACCCTCCGAGATACGGTGAGCTACATAGAAATGTCAAGCATGTACTGACTCATGAGAGACTGCTCAATTATCACTTAAAAAAGACTGACGAAAGCAACAATGTTGTAGTATCGGATAGAATGTATACATATCGGAAGCAGAAAGGCAACTCGAGTCTTCTCACTACAGAATACTTCATAAATTCATAAATTGAATTTGAGTGGCACCGATGATTTTAGAAAGCGTGGCCTAAATAACCGTCTGAAACATCCGATAGGCCCTTCATCTCACAAATAGAAACCATCATCGAATATTTGTAGGCCGATATATTATAGCTCAAAAGCTGAACACATACATGTACATTAGAGATTCTGCTGACTTCATACAAAAGTTAGAGGTGGATAGTTGTTTGTTATGCAGCTTTGATGATTAGCCAAATGTTTACAAACTGTCCGGTTGATGAAATTCTATCAACTGTAAGAACCGCCTATAATGACGTTCACAAAGCACAATATAAAATAAAACACCATCCTACAAATGATGAATAATTTTATTGAAGATAGTTTTAGGAAACCGCATACTAGTTTCTGAAATCAATGGGAAGCTGTATCAGAAATATCTTGGATCAGCTATTGGAGCATGTTGTTCTTCTGAATGTTGCAACATATCAATGTACAGAAGACCCCGATGTAGCACAAACATTGTCTACTATAAATGACCACAGCCAAAGCCCAAAACAACATTGTTTTTTCTGCATTACATCCATTTTTTTATTATCAGAGGTAGACGTAGAAGGCAATCGCAGTAATAAGACCCATACTACTGCCACACTCTCCAAAGAAGAGAGAGTAGAAAATCATAACATAAATCTGTGCTATCCTCTTTTGGTATCTCTACCATAGACGGTGATTGTGATGTCCTAGAATCCACAAGAATCCATACAAACAACGTTACATAGCTGGATCTGGAAGTGTACCACCAAACCTATTTCAAACCTTTTAACGTCTATACTCACAACTGTCAAAGAGGGTATCCAGCCATACCACGACACTAGTTACTCCCGTAGTGGTATTAATTCAATATGGATCCTGAAAAATTCGAAAGATTTTCTGGAGACCATCAATTCAAGATTATTATAAGAATACAATAGAATACCTATGACTTTTAAATTTTTCATACTTTTATTCCCCATACTCAGTTAAAATCCCGGCTCAAAAACATATACATCGTTGTTATTCCAAAAAAGACGGTACTTCTAGATACAAATATGTAGTTCATGGTAGAGATTCCTCATACTTTGTAAAGAATAATTCCAAATCATCTTCCAGGTATACCGACGAAGATGTTTTCAAAATGCAGGAATTTTTTTATCGACAACTTATTTGTCCAGTGTGGTGGACGCGTTTTTCAACAAACGGTCGACATTCCTATGAGAACAAATCGTTCTCCCCTACTTACTGACTTATTCCTTCACTCTTATGAGACTGACTTTATTGCTGATCTGATCCAAAAAAAGGAACATCGTTTCACTAGATCCTTTTAAATCAGTTTCCGCTATACATATGACGTATTATCGTTATGCAATTCTAGTGTCGGGGATTTGTACATCACATCCAGGCCAAAGAACTTGAGATAAATGATACTACAGACACTGTGAAGTCAGCCTGATATCTTGACCTACACTTAGAAATCGATGGTAAAGGAAAACTATTGAACAAAATATACGACAAACGCGATGACTTTCATTCCATGTTGTCAACTTTCCTTTCAACTGTAGCAACATCCCATCAGACTTACGTATGGAGTTTTCAAATCTTCAAAAGATTGCCATAACTAAGCAGACTTTTTGTATCGCGCTAGACTTCTTACAATTAAACTTCTGTAACAGGGTTATGTTGCTACAAGAATGAAGTCATCACTACAGATGTTTTATGGTCGTCATCATGAACTCGTGGAACCTTACGGTGTATTCATTTACACCATAAAAATTGATTTGTTTAATGTGTCATAGTTTTCCATTCATCTTTCGTCTACCCGGGACTTGACTTTTTATGTGCAACTCAGTGGGTGTTTCTAGAAAAGCAGATGACGCTTACCCTACCAGTGCACACGGTCTCTGCTCCCAGTTTCTAGTGGTTTCCGAGTTGCTCACTTTTGTTGCTTTGTATGTATTATTTTGTTTATTTTATGTATTTGTTGTGATTGTCTGTTTTCCATGCCTGGTCTCTGTCCCTGGGTTACATTTGTTTTGCGTTTTGCGCTGGAATCTTGGTTCTCTTGATTACTCTTTGCAATCCCAAAATATCTTCTATGTATTTGTTGTGTTTTTTTCTTGGGGACTCTCGTTTATAGAAATTGGCATCAGGAATTGACATTGCAAATTGCGGCATTCAACCAACAATGTGACATTGTTGTAAATTTCAGTATTCGAAGTAAATGGGGTCTACTTACCATGCTATTTAACAAGAAATGTTTTGGATACATGACAGTGGTAGATTAGACGACCAATTATTTAAACCATTGTGAAAAATATTGCGGATAAATCCATTGTTGTCCCTCTGTGGTAATGGTTATAAGGGGGGATAACTGGAAATCAAAAAGTGGTATTAGTCAGTTTTAATGATGGTTTTATTATCCGTCTGAAATAAAGTGCATTCAAGTATTGGTTCGTTGTTCAATTTTCTAGAGAGCGCTTCAATTCTAATAATAATGGCGGAAAATGATAAATTTGTTGGTCAATAATTTAGAGACTCTTACGCATTTTTTCGTTAATTTATGATACAAAAGTGTGTCAACAAGTAATACATAATATTTTTTCATATGTACGCAGACACTAGAACTCTAACAAATAGGCAAGATTGAAGTCATCACTACAGAAGTTCTATGGTCGTCATCATGAACTCGTGGATCGTTGTGGTGTATCCATCTGCACCATGAAAACTGATTTATTCAACGGGTCATAGTTTTCCTTTCCTCGTTTGTCTACTTTATGTTCTTTGATGTGTATGTCTGTTTTCCATGTCGGGTCTTTGTCCCTGGATCACATTCTTTTGATTACCCTATAACCTTGGTTCCCTTGATTACTCCTTCTATGTGTACTATCTATACAATCATTGTACATCTACAGGTTTATGTGTAACGGGTGATATATCAGTACTTCGTGGTCATATTACACAAAATTTCGGTATACAAATCATTCCTATGTACAATATTCGATAAACAATAAATACGTTTAACTGAACCTGAGTATCAACAGATAATAAGCATCTAAATGGGTACCAATTGTTCATCCTCCACTCCTATTAGACCGTCTTCTGTCTAAACATGAACTATACCAAAGCAAAAAACGCAAGTTGTCTCACATTCTTTAACTTCAGTTTCCGCAGCACGGGGTTTTAGTTTTGGAAATTACTACAAAACAATATACCTAAAAAATGTCTGAAATCTGTAACATAAGAAAACAATAACTACGTTGATCTGTTATCTTCAAAATGTGAACAAGATTTAAAAAAAAAGCTTCGTGGACCCTTCATGTCAACCTCTATCCCAGTAACTACTATGCACTATACAGTTGCAGACGGACCAAGAATGTGTTATTGAAGCCGTAAACCCTTTCGGATATTTTTTACCCGACTTTGATTGTTCATTTGAAATCGGACTGTCTTCAGGGCAAGTTCCGACACAGCGTCTGACGTTCGAAATTCACTGAAGTAAGAGACGGAGCGAACGTGTGCCGCTGCGTGGAGCTTGACTTCGGGGTAACATACAGATTTCATTGAAACATTTTCAAAATATAGTATGTGTGCTGCAGTGAGACTTTTCAGATCATCTTCTTTAAATGACCATAAAAAGTTTAGTTTTAATATAAACATAAAAAAAAAATATAAAAAAAACAAACAAACATCAGCTGAAAGTACATTTAACACCATATAATCATATGTAATGGTGTAGCAGCATGCCGATTATACAGTTCTTAATAATGTGTCTGTACACTGACAAGGGTCGTTAGTTTTTCTTCGTAAGACTTCGTTCAGGCTATCACGATGCTTCTTCATAAGATCATTGTGAGTAGTGCTGCCAAATTATCTTAATGGGTCCATTTAGGTAAATTGTGAATAATAATAAAATTAAATGATTTTAAATGTCAATTAATATATAATTGACCAAACAGATGTCTTATTAATTTGCCACTTTCACTTTTAATTATTTAAATTAATTGTATTGAGTTTTATCTATAATTTTACAATGCGATTAAAAATTTATTATTTATTTTTAATAGTCAAAGCCAGGTAAATTATATGACTCCGTATTTTATTGCGTTACATGAAAACTATTGAACCAAAAGAAACTTTAAATTCTATAACCGATAAATATATTATAAATACACATAGGATTGTATAAGCACAGAACTGCTAGTTCGTAGTACATGTAGCTTAATGTTGGTTTATCAAGATGACTTCCGATTCAAAAGCGTTACATAAATACCGCGGAAAAGGATTATGATAAACAAATTTTCATTATGAATGGGATGGATATTAGTGTATATTTTTACATATTCTATTTATGTAAGTACATAGATAACTCGGGTTTATATTCAGTGACATATAATTAAGTAGCACAATAAAATGCTGCTTCGTCATATGCTATGAGCCCATATATAAAGACTTTCATGTTCCAACGCTAAGGGCGAATTGAATTTCAGTCCTGGACGTAAGTTTAGTTCTATATTTACATGCGAACTATTGGTGTTTGTATTTTTTCAGGTATTATCGTTTACTTACATTATGCTTTACCCAATATCGATTTATTGAAGAGTGATCATTGTGTTTCTACTTGGTTTGGAATTATTTCCATCATTACTGAAAATCTTAACACGTTGATTGGCCTCAATAGTCAATATATTGACAAATCAATTATTGAATTATGTATACAATGTATATGTCACATGTGTGTGTAGTTTATAACAGGTGTCAATAATACTATTATATGTTACTGTATGCTGTTCATAATTTTTTACACTATGAATAAAAAAAAACATTTGAAATATTATGATACATTGTCAAAATTTTAATCTTTTTTTTTTGTTCACGTGTATTAAATATTCTGCTCAATTCACTCCGATTGAAATAGTTATACATGTAATAGCGTTTGTCAAAATCTCAAATAATCAAAGTCTAAACCACTTTAGGGCTGAGTGATAAAATCTAAATACAGACTACTATAATTAAATGTGAAGACATTGCTATACAGACTGCAATACTATATCATTAAAAGAAGAGAAAAACCAACAACATGAAATACAAGTCAATATTGTTTATTAAATGACTTGGTAATTTACTATTTGAGGCAAATAACCGAGTATATGAATCAAAAAGTTATATTATTTATAACACCTAGTCATACTTTACGTTCATGAGTAAAGAGCTTATTTGACGTTGTACGTGTATGTGTAGCAAAGCTACTTCCTTATATTCACACTGTTACATGTAACTGATATTTTATTCCCGGTCATTCATATTCAGCTGTGCATGAAATTAAAATAATAATCTGTATAAAGTACTTAGCGTGCCCTTTACACTTCCTAGTCGTAGGATTTCAATGGCGGATTTTACATCTCGTCACGCATCTTACTTATAAAACGTCTGTGAACACATTGTCTCTATTTGATAGTTACTATGATAAAACACCACTTTTCTGTTTTAAATCGAAAGACATTTCTCATGAACACAATGACTTTTACTTAAAATTACAAGTTGCTAAGCGTTCACATTTCTTTTTCAAATTTGCACATCAATTGTTGAAATCTTAGGTGTTTTGTGGTTGGATATTTTGACAATGGTGGATGAGATTGGCCCTTAAAATATGTTATACAACACATGTATAAGTATAATGTTATCTTTTATTAGATTAATTTATTATTCATACATGTTTGTTTCTGTAACAGTATATGTGGCTGCAGCGTGGATTGATTAACCACTCATTACACATCCTCGTGTGTAATTTTGAAAGGCTGATGTATTAAAAATAAAGAAATTTGCGACCTTCAAAATCCCAAACTGTAGGTGGATGGAGGATTCCTTTCAGGAATTTTTGGTCACTTTTAGGCTCCAACTTTGCATCTTGTAATGTCATTTATTTAAAAAGTTATACAATATTATGAAAGGTTTTTGCAAGTAATCAAATAAATTGAACCTTCTGTTAATTCTAGTCTTCGTAGTGATGCAAACAAAGATGCGTATCCTTTGCGTTCGTAAAACAGTTCACGTCGTTATTGAATATTTTTGGCTGAAAAGAAGATATTTCTTTTCAACTCATGTTTCATCTCAGTTTGCTCTGATCTCGAGGTATTTGGCAGATTTTTGCTATTGAATAAAAAACGAGTCACCAACCTGCTTTGTTTTTCTTTTCTTTTTTGTGGGTGCAATTAACTTCGGATTTTTGCTAGAGTGATGCGGCATTGGTCTCTTTTAGTACACCACAGTCGTGGTTTTTCCATAAAGGATTAATTCTTGTGTGTAGAAACAACAAGATAAATATATAATAAAAGCGGTAGGGAACATAACCGGAAACACAGAAAGACGTGAAGATATTATATCACAAAAGAAACAAATAATGCACGCAGAAAACATGAAGAAGTCCTTCTTTTCTTCCTAGATACATACCATACTGCCTTTTGAAGACAATATCAAGTTATATGATGTATTCTCCTATCACGATATCCTGTGGATTAGGTTCAGTTACATAACCCTTGCCTGTTTCCATAAACTACCAAAGATATGGAAGTAATTCTTGTCTCCCTTATATGTTGTTAAGTATCATGTTTTAAAATAGGGTCAGTCGTCAAAATTCTAGCTGTATTCTTTTTCCATTCCAGTACCATTGTGTTGTCTTACACTAAGTTACCATGGAAATTTTAAGATATGGAAAGTTGAGTACAGAGAACACAACATTTATAAGCGATCTAACGCAGATAGCTCAACAGATGCATCTAACGTGACCTCGGTAGAAGCTATTACACAATCAAACCTACCACAGCAGCAATCTACTACAACACATAACCGTCCAACTACAACACAACAGCAATCAACCACAGCACAACACCGTCCAACTACAGCACAAGAGCAAACAACTACTGCACAACCAAAAAATACTAATACGGTATTGTATTTGTTGTTTTCTCAAATGGTACTTCATTTTTTTTCTGATTAGTACTCTTAAATGAAAGGGGGTACCCTCTTACCCTGTGTACGGTTGTTTTTACATCTAAAAATACAAAACTTTAAGAATGTACCGTGTAACCTTCGCACCATACAATTATTTTGACAGTATAGAGTAAGAAAAAAATGACGAAACTCACTTCTGGAACAATTATATTTAATTGAAAATAAAAGAACGCAGTAGAATTTTGATATTGTCGTAATGTCCGGTTTATGTGTTTCATTTACAACAACCGGTATTTCATGTTTTCTACGCATATTTAAGTTTTTTGCCTTACTTGATAGGTTGTATATCATTTACATCACCCTAGATATCTAATTTTATAGTCGTATACATTCGCGTTCCATAATTATCGACATGCTCTCAAACGAGCAAATGCTTTCGTGTTAAGGAATACACATTGCATTTTACCTTTAAATTGACATTTAACATGTGTTACATAAAAAATGACACATATATATATATATATATATAACGTCTCAGAATGTGACGACTCTATTTGCTACACTGCTCCATCGGATCAAATTGATACAGGGAAGATAAACGTATAGAATGGTCTGAAAAATTCCCAACGATGTTAGAACTGTCAAATTTGCGATGCAAAGTTTTGGTCGTTCCCTCCGCGGGACTCGAACTCGTACTGCTGTGACATCTATGGCAACACCATATGGGATTTTTTCAGACCATTATATATATATATATATTGCCTTAACTAAGAATTTCTGTTTTTAGACAACTGACCACCATACGTATTACACGTCTAAAATATTCTTAGACCCAAAGGGACACTTCTGGAATAAGCTTCAGGGTAATACACAGCATGAACTGTCCAACGATAAACATAAGGTTGATTCGGTAAGTTTGAATTACAACCGATCATTTAACTAGGGTTCAAAATAATTTGTGATAAAATTATAGCCACCTAAGTCTACTATATATTACACTTTAACAACGAAGCAAGGTATATAATTCAGCAGGTGTTGCATTAGAAATTTAAAGTTCTCCATCACTCGTTTTAATCTCTATTCTGTCAAACCAAATCACCAGCCGGAGTCTACTGTATAGGTATATTATGTAAACTGACAATATTTCGCCAAAGATGTTAACTTAAATGCCATATACAACACCGCAAAAAAAATTCCATACTAAGAAAAATAGATTGTTGTCAACCGCAGACCCCCTTCCATCCCAACCGTTGTGAACCCACCTTTTGAGATTATGTAGATATGCTAGCCGTATGTTGCTAAGTGTGACAGAGAGAGAAACCATTTAATCTAATATTCTGAAAAAAAAAACAACTTATTTTTGCAATCAGTTTTTCGGGTTTCATAGTCGGAAAAACCGCTATTCATAACTGAAGCCGTATATAAAAGTTAAAGTTCAAAAGTTTAATTTTGATTTTAATATTTATTGAAGAATTTATTAGTGGAAGTATGTTTTCCCATTTTTGGCCTGTCAAACCATTGTCAATTTAGCGAGACCGAATATACCGCACGCATCCGAGTACGACTCCAGGATTGGAGTACAGATTTGAGTGTAAAGTTTTCGTTAGATGCCAGTACCATTCAGTTAAGAAGTTGTCTGCTGATATTGTTATCATGTGATACTGTAACATTCTGTTTACTTCACTTCATTTCCAAATACCGTGGCAAGAATAGTGACAAGTAATCTCACATACCGGATGTACATATTAAAATTAGAGTAATAACAGTAAAAGATCGCTAAAATGTTTTCTTACTGTATTCTTTTCCGATTTGTATTTGACAAAAAATGTTGCATGAACTTGATAGCAATTCTTTACAAAAAACATGTAACAAACTCCCCAAAATATTAGGAAATTCAAGTTAAATAAATGTTTTCTTAGAGTTGCTTTTGTTTGAAATCGGCCCATAACGATTAAAGATATATGAACGAACTCAGACAGTCTAAATTTTTTCTTAATTGTAAATATATTATACATTTATGTTAATTTTTGTTTTAATTTCTTTTGTAGCAACCAGATTATAAGGTATATTTTATGTTTAATCATCTATTTGCCCGCTTATTCATGTTACTTCATTATAACCGTAATAATCTTGACAAGTTTGGTATATTTTGCAATTTTAGAACTAAGGCTCTCTCTGAAAATCAAGATTTTAGTGTTTGACCTACAATATATAAATACACATAGCTTTTTATACAGACCTGATTGCGCATAAAGTTATGTATTTTGTCCGTGCATCTGTACATCGATATGGTTTGTTACATTTGCTTACTTATCTTGAGACATTTTGTGTTGTTCTTTCCGTGTGATTTACATGTGCCCATATTTAGATATGTTGTCATCATTTCCGTTTCCGTTTATGTTAACGTCATTGTAAAGGATTTTCTTTATTCGATGCTATGTCATGTTTCGGATCTAACTGTAATAAACCACCTCAGAAATCTCGTAAAAGTGTGCATGCTCCCCGCTGAGACACACTGAACCCAACGGCCAACAAATAAGAGGTAGCACGACGACTTATTAGCTTAGAATCAGAATAATTTATCCAAGTGGGGCGGTAAAAATGTTGTTATCATTTTATTTTGTTTCAATTTCAATGCATTTTTTAATATTTTCAATATGTTTTAGTATTTATTTTATAGTAATTATAAAGTAAAAAAATGATCGTACATGTGTGACAAACAGTAACAACACATCTATAAAAGTTAATATTTTGGGTTTTTTTTTTCAGTTTGTAAACACGTCATTCAAGTTTCCTTATTATGGTCATTTTATTGACAGATTTGCAATTACCCCTTTAGGTAGGTATCTATGCTAATGATGATGAAAGTCAAATAAAAAAAAAATGTGTTTAATGATTAAATCCTTGTTTATGTTAAAATAAATAAATGAAAATAATTTTAAAAAATGAAACACCAAAACTTTGAATGTGATGATAAAATCTTCTCATTTCGAGGATAGATTTTCATTAGTTTTTAAGTTTGTTTGTGATAACAATACGATGACAACTTTACAAATCGTCTAGTTTCTAGCAGGCCTAGTTCATTAGGGTCAAGATTGTGTACGTTTCTGTCATGTGGTCCTAATTTAAAACAACGATTCTATCTTTTATTTTAATTTCAGGGTTTTTGTATATAAGCAACTTCATTCATTCGAATCTGGATTTTGCTTTTTCTCATTACATTGCACCACTGATGGCAAATTTTGACACGACAGGAAACTACTCCAAAATACTGTACAAGGATGACGGTTTGTTTAATGTTACAATCGATATATCTCTTGTACTAAAGTATACGTCATTTTCTTTATCACTTGTTCATAGTATTTGTTATCCTCTTGTTGCATTTGTTTTTTTAAAAATGCGTGCTTTTAATGGTTTGCCTCGACGGCTAAATCTTTAGATAAATGTTATGTTGGTTCCCTTGATAGCAACATCATGACATTTGTTAAATTGTAAAACCGTTTCATCAACGCTACTGATAAGTGCCATGTGAAAACAGAATTCATGACATGCCTGGTAAAGAATACACTTCAGACTGAAAAATTGCCTTTGTTAATGTTGTATAAATGTACGTAAATATACGAAAAAAGCATGATTGATAAATTTTCTGTTAAACATTTTAGTACAGTTTGTTTTATACAAATATATATATATATTCTTTCTTTTCTCTTTTAAAATTTAGATAAAGATGATTTTTTATTCGGTTTCAAAGATCATAAAATTATTCATTAGACAGTGAAACCTTGAAACTCATTCTTTAATTAATGACATTGTTTATGACACTAAACAGTATTTGGAAGTTAAATGATTTTTACAGGTAGTAGCTTTGTTATAGAATGGAGAAACGTGGAATTAAATGACCAAGAAGAGAGTAAGTATAAGAAACAATCCGTCTATCGAAATAAAAATAATAATTTCCAGAACTTTTCATAAAAAGTCAATTATTTTTTAATATTGCCAAAAGTAGCCTGAAAAATTAGGTTAATACAAATGAAACAAAGACCAAAACAGAAATAGTACTTTGTAAAGTCGGGGACAATTGCTTTTTATACTGCCCATTTAATTTAATTGTTATATTTCAGATGGCAATTACACTTTCCAAACCACAATATTTAAGAATGGAACAATTATGTTTGCTTACAAGACAGTGAGTTGTACATATATCTTTTCACTACGGGGCGCCAAATGGGACTCTTGTGGTTTTGTACTCAAAATTCAATTTTGTACAGACAAAAGTGAGTTTTGTACAGACAAAAGTGAGTTTTGTACAGACAAAAGTGTGTTTTGGTCAACAAAGATGAGTTAACAAAATTTATAACATACTACAAATTTAAATTATGTCAAACAAAGTAATCTTTCAGTGGACAAAAGTTACTTTTATCATGACAAAATTCATTTTTGTATCACACTTCACTTTTGTTACCTAATTTGAATATTGGGTAACAAAAGTTAATTTTGTATACAAATTAGTTTAGTTTGGATTCTTTGAACTAATTTGCATACAAAACTGAGAAATATTACGACAACAGTCAATTTTGTGTTTACAAATTGAATTCTGTCATAACAAAATCACTTTTGCATGCAATTTAAATTCGATCACTTTTGTGTCACAAAAGTCATTTTTAAGTCACATAAGTCAATTTTGTGTCACAAAATGCATTTTTTTAAGCAAATTAGTGTAGAGAATCCTTTGGATATGCAAATGAATTTTCTCATCGCGATTTTGTTAGAAGGTATCTCATTGGATATAGTGATCGTGGGTCTCCGATTTCCGATAACTTCGAGCAAGGACATATCATATGGGTGAAGAGCTATTGTTCAATAGTAAGTAATACCTAATAAAGTGTTACTTGCTTTTGCAGAATAGCGCATCAACCATATGATATGCCCTTGCTCAAAGTAATCGAAAATCTGCGAGACCAGCGGTTGCTATATATCCGATGAGACGCCTTGCAGAATCGTGATGAGAGAATTCATTTGCATATGCAAAGGATTCTGTAACATGTAACTAATTTGTATACAAAAATGACTTATGTGTTAAATTTTCTCTTCTGTCTCCATAAAAATTAATTTTAATTACAAAATCACAGGATGTTAACTAATCTAATCAACATTTTGCATACAATTTCAATTTTGTCTCAAAATTGACTTTGTTATTTAATTTCCATATCAAGTAACAAAAGTCAATTTTCTATGCAAATAACTTAATATTTGTATACCTATTTGACAAAATTTGTCTACAAAATTACATTTTGTCATTACAAAATTTAAGTGATCATAAAACAAGTATGTATAACAGTTTTGTACGACAACAATTATTTTGTTATGACAGAATTCAATTTTGTGTGTACAAAATTGATTTTGATTACAAAAAGATCACGTCCCATTCGGCGCCCCGTAATCACATTTTATTTTACTTTGAAATACTTTCTAAAGTTATTAAATGAATTTCATTTATTCATGGTGATACATGTGTTTTCCGTTGTATTATACTATACCCTCACAATGATCAACGAAAGCAATAACGTATACAGATACTTGGAACATATTTAGTATATTAGAAGATATGATATCTGTTTTATATTGATTCAAGTTTAATTATTTGCTTTAAAAAAACGACTGCTAAGCCTTGGAAATGATTTTGAACACCTTCAAATATTGGTTTGATTTTTATATATAAAAGCAACAATTATGTTTGTTTAAAACTATAGAGAAGTATTAGTGTTTACATTATGATATAATTCTAGATTCCAGAAACAAATATTTCTCAAGACGCATGGCCTGTTAAGATCGGATTGTCTGATGCATTTTATTATGACATAAACAGCTTCTTTGGTAAGTTGGTGCACGAGATAATAATAGTCTCCATAGAACATTTTTGACTTTCTGAATTATCATTATGTTTGTTAATCAGATCTTTAAACTTTGATATCGCATTAAAATATTTAGCTATGATGTTATATGTTCATAAGTATTAAGCGTAAGTATTTGTACCAAATCAGATTTCTTTGGAAACCTGTCAAGTTGTGTTAAGCAGATATTTACAAAAAATTTTATATTAATTACATTACGAAAATATAGGTCATACAAAAACCAATAAAAAAACACATATCAACGCTTTTAAGTGGAAGATAATTTTAAGATATCTTTTGACTGTACAATTCTTTTATGAAATGATGTATAAAACTGTTTATATCTGTGTTGTAGGATATATACGCTTCATTTTCAAATACCATGATGTAGCATTTAATGTAACGGACATCACAGATGATATGGTCATAATTTTGAATCCTGTTCCAAGTAAGGGTGATTTAACATAGTAATAATGCCTTCATGACATAGGTTGTGTCCTTATTGTATGACTTATGATGTACCGTGATTCTCAACCCCACAAGGGAAGAATTAGGATTATATTACATACGATGAGGACATACCTTTCTGTAGGTTTAAACTGGTCTGGAGCTAGTATGTCAGTTAACTGCTAGTAGTTCTTTGTTTGTGGCCACGGACTCGGACCTTTTTGAACTGATTTTAGGTATGTTTAATTGTCCACAATGGCCAGATTTAAAAGGGGGTTCAGGGAAGTGATCGCGCCAACGTACTTTAACCCGCTGCATTTTCTGCGAATGTCCCAAAGCAGGAATTGTTGCCTCTATATGTAGTGTTTCGAAACTTAAAATAAAAGGGAAAAATTTATTCTGAGTCATCCATTTTTGAATCAGAAAAAAATTCCTGTTCTCTTTAAAACCGTAAGTTCAGTATTATACTGAAACTCAAACTATTGGTGTAAAAGATTTACTCCGTGCCGGTCACATCATATGATCTGCCTAGTATCTACATGTATTATACTTCATGCAATATTTAACGTTTTCCATGGGTTTACAAAAATAATCTATTCTGGTATACCATCCTTCTTCAGCTAGTTCAAGAGGGTAGTATACCGCTCGAAACGGAAATTTGTCTTATCATTTCCGTTCTGCTCTGTCGAAACAAAAACAACAGACTATCAAATATGTAGGCCGACTAGTTTATAAACACGTAAAGGGTGATCAAAGACTTAGTACCTCGCTTCAACTCATTTTTTTTTCAAATATAATCGAACATATTACTATTTACGGCTCAGCAGTCACTTAACAAAACATTAATCGTATAAATATATACATGTATAATCTCCAAACACTTCTAATTAAATCAAAACAAGGAACTGTACATCCAAACTCCAAATATTAACATTCGCTTGGACCGAAAGAGAAGCAAATGCGATCTTGACATAGCTAATTTTTGTATGATTTTCCATGACCATAGAAAGCACGGGTGAATTTGTTTTCAAGTGATATTGCAAATTATTATACGAAATAATAAGTACAGAGAAAACCCAGATTGTCTAGCGATGTGAATGTCGCATAATTTTCACGTTCGGTCCAAGCGATTATAGAAATATGAAGTTATATTTGTTAGCTTGCTCTAAAACTAAATTAAATACATATCCAAACATCAAATCCCATAGCACCCGAAGAAAACAATCTTTCCAAAGGATGCTAAACTAGAAAGCCACACCCAGATAAGAATATCACACTCGACTTCGTCTCGGGCGATATTCTTCCTTCGTGTGGTAATCTAGAATAACATCTTCAACTGCAGGCAGTATTTGTGTATTATATCAGAGTATTTTGACGGCATAATATACGTTTAATTTTACACTTAGAAAAGGATGCAGGTTTTTCTATTGTGACGTAACTACTTATGACTGAATTTTTTGTAAACTCGACTTTTTATACAAGATTCAACTGATATCTCGTCTTGCAGAGCACATGCATTGAATCTAAAAACAAACGCCCTTAGTAACCATTAGTTACCTTTAAATGGAAAAGTCAGGTCAGATATTTTGTCGGGAATGAAACGTCGTTTTTTAGCTATTGCCATCACTTGGCGTCCGTCGTCGTCGTCGTCCGTCGTCGTCACCCGTCGTCATTAACAATTTTTCAAAACTCTTCTCTGATACTACTTGACCAATTGGAACCAAACTTAGTATGAACTTCCTTTGGGTATCCTGCATAGAACTAATGTGGGGATTTTTGATCCGTCGGAAACATGGCCGCTGTTGCTAAAAATAGAAAATAGGGGTCAGACAGTAGTTTTTCGCATATATCTCCAAAACCGTTAAGTTTAGCTAAATTCTGACATGAGTAGAAGTGTTCAGCATGATGAAATTTATCTGCTGTCAAATTTTCGTTTTAATCCGTTAAGCAATGTTAAGAGTTACTGCCCTTTTTCAACGTTTTTATTTTTGCTATTTTTAATGTTATTTCTTTCATAAATCTTCTCCTCTGACACTACTTTACCAATTGAAATTGAACTTGCTATGAATGTTCCTAAGGGTATCCTCCATAGAACTTAGGTGGGGATTTTTGATCTGTCGAAAAACATGGCCACCGTTACTAAAATATAACATAGGGGTCAGACAGTCGTTTTTCGCATATATCTCCAAAACCATTAGGTTTAGCCAAATTCTTTCAATAGCTTAAATGATCTTTATTGGTCTTCAGCCATAAAAGTTGTCAGACGACTCCTTATAAGAGTTATTGCCCTTGAAAAGGAAAAAAGTTTTTTTTTTTTTTTTTACAGTTTTCAGCCGATATCTTGAAAACTATGATAGATAGAAACTTTCAATTGCTAAAATGATGCTGATGATAAGTCCTACCAAAGTCTTCTTGAATCAAAATTGTTGGACAACTTCGTATTAAATTTATTGCCCTTGAAAGACGGAATTCAACAAGGTGAGTGATTCATGCTCCTGGGAGCCTCTTGTTTTAACTAAGATTCAGTCCCATAATAGGTTAATGTTGATAAAAGCTATTTGTTTCTATTTTACTTTTTTATTTGTTCAGCATGTAACTTAGCAACAACATGTAAAGAATGTACGACAATGAACACTGACTTCGATTGTTCGTGGTGCCATGCAGCTTCCCGATGCTCAGATGGTGTAGATAGACACAGACAAGAATGGATTTGGAAAGATTGCTCTATAGACGTAAGTATTGGAGGACGAAATCACCTTTTTGTGTTTCAACTCCAGAATGAAATTACTGCATTGTGTTAAGTGATTACCGTTTTTATGTTTGACTATGATAAGAATTTTGTATAAAAAGGTTACCATTTATGGTTTTTATTAAGGAAATACAAATAAATTGAACGCAAAATAAGGTTTTGTTCTGATTATATCTGATCATTAGCGAAACTAGTCTAAACCGAACCCTTTTGAACTGGAGAATTTGTTTAGTTTGAAGAAAATGTAAGGTTTACAAATGTAAAAAAAAAAAACATAATTTAAACCGATATGAAAGAACTTTAGGAGATGTGTGGATTACACAGGTTTCCGGATCACCACGTGTAAGGTTTAGACAGGTTTCCGGTTCAACACATGTAAGGTTTAGACAGGTTTAATTATACTACTAGAAGTATTTGGTTCAGTTGTTTAGGATGTAAATTTTCAATCATATTTTAATATACTCCAGTCGGTCTTAAATTACGAAATTCTAGACTTAAACAAATTTTAACTCGTTGTGTTTGTCATAATTTGAATTAGTGGTAAGAAATTCTTTGGTAGTTTTGTTTCAAAACGTAATCATTTTTTTTTTAAACAGTAAAAAACCAATAAGTATAAATGTTTTAGTGTATAAAGAAGCCTAAATATCCAAAATCATTCTCTAAATCAGTAAGCCAAAAATTTCAAAAGTATTCTCCGGAATGTTACATTCCTTTGAGAAAAAACGGCAACAACCGTAAATAGGTCAGAAACAAAAAACGCACAGACTGTAACAGTCTTGAAGTAGAGAAACGGTGTGATACACACCTGAACTGGCTATCTATAGAAGAACCGCGCTTAAATACTCAGTTCAAAATGAATCAACAAATCAAATCAAGGATATCAACTCAGATGTTATGAACTCGATCTGGGTAAAACTCGTTTTGAAATAAACTGAACTTATTTAAAATACTGAGACTCAAACATTTAACGTATAAACACCGAGGCAAGCTCATAATGAAAGTTACGACTATTTACATCAGTAACAATGTCACATGACCAAAGCCAAATCACGTAAACAGTTTGATAAGTAAACAATAATATTAAAATATCAACTAGCTACAGTCACCTCCGTTACATTTTCCCGATTTTTACTCGGAAGTCACGCCAGTGGCTTCGAGTATTGTAAGTATATGAATAACAAAAGGGCTTTCGGCAGATAACTTCACGGACGGAAATGCTTTCTTCAAATTAATGTGCGATTCTCTTTTAAACTTTAAATATTTCACCGATATCCCAAATGAATGATATTTCAAACATTTTAAGTGTTATTTTTCAGCTAAATATTGTCGAACTTGTAAATCGAGACGCCAAACTATTGCCATCACTTGGCGTCCGTCGTCGTCGTCTGTCGTCGATAACAATTTTTCAAAACTCTTCTCCTCTAAAACTACTTGACCAATTTAATCCAAACTTGGTATGAATGTTTCCTGGGGTATCCTGCATAGTACTAATGTGGGGAGTTTTGATCCGTCGAAAAACATGGCCGCCGTTACTAAAACTACAACATAGGGGTCAGACAGTAGTTTTTCGCATATATCTCCAAACATTTAGGTTTAGCCAAATTCTGACTAGGTAAAAGTGTTCAGCATGATGAGATCTATCTGAGGTCAAATTTTCATTTTAATCTATTAAGCCATGTTGGATGTATTGCCCTTTTTCAACGTTTTTTTTTGCTATTTTTAATGTTATTTCTTTCAAAACACTTCTCCTCTGACACCATGTGACCAATTGGAACCAAACTTACTTTGAATGTTCCTTCGGGTATTGTGCATAGAACTGATGTGGGGATTTTTGATCCGTCTAAAAACATGACCGCTGTTTTTAAAAATAGAACATAGGCGTCAGACAGTAGTTTTTCGCATATATCTCCTAAACCGTTAGGTTTAGTCAAATTTTGACGAATTATAAGTGTTCAGCATGATGAGATCTAGCTGTGTTAAAATCTTCATTTTGATATGTTAAGCCATGTTGGAGTTATTGCCCTTTTTGGACAGTTTTTGCTGTTTTTAATGTAATTATTTTAAAAAAATCTTCTCCTCCGAAACTACTATACAGAATTCAATGAAATTTGGCATTCTTGTTTTAAAGGGCATCCTTAACAAAACGACCTTTTGGAATTTTGATCTGTTATAAAGCATGGCCGCTGTTACTAAAAATAGAACATTGGGGTCAGACAATAGTTTTTCGCATTTATCTCCAAAACCGTTTGGTTTAGCCGAATTCTTACATGGGGTAAAAGTGTTCAGCATGATGAGATCAATCCTATCTGTGGTCAAAGTTGGTGAAAATTTGTTGACCCATGTTGGAGTTTTTGCCCTTTTTGGAGTTTTTTCTGTTTATGATGTTATTACTTTAAAAAATCTTCTCCTCAGAAACTGCTCTGCAGAATTCAATGAAAGTTGACACTTTTGTTTTATAGGGTATTCTTAACGAAATGACAGATTTTTGATCGCTGAAAAAACATTGCTGCCGTTTCTAAAAAAAGAACAATGGGGTCAGACAGCAGAATTTTTGCATACATCTCCAAATCTGTTAGGTTTAGCCAATAGCTTTCAATTGCTGAAGTGATCCTTATTATATGGCTTACAAATGTGTCCAATGCATCAAATAGAGTCAAAATTGTCTGACAACTCCTTGTTAGAGTTATTGCCCTTATAAGGCAAACATTTAACCAGGTGAGCGATTCAGGCTCCTGAGAGCCTCTTGTTGCGCTTGGCTGCGTAGTAATTTCAAAGAAGATAAAAGCCAATAAAATTTAATTGGAGTTATCTCTCTTTTGGTGGTGTTGGATTTTAACTTTGGCCCGTGAATGGTATTATAATCAAAATCATTTTATCAAGAAGCGTCACAATCAACATCATCAGCTGCCTTTTTTCAAGTTAAAGGGCTCAAGAACGTAAACAAATGCAATAATCTTATTTTCACGATATTTGTGTACATCTTTGTTTTGTTTTGCTGCAGGTTGCAAGAGAAAAAATGGGTTCAACACCAAAACATTCTCAAACCTTAGTCCATGTTATGACCGGCACTCTAGCACATGGCTTAAAAAATAAACATCAGGAACCTACATTTGTATCTTGCAGGTTGCACGCCAAGCGACTTCCGAGTTTCAGCACCTTCGGTGCTTTGATTCATCTTATAATATTTGTTCATGTATTAATTATTGTATTAACAGGGTGTTACAAGTGACAGTATGTGCAACATTGCCACAAATAAACCTCAACCAGAGAAAACTACTACAATTAAACCGGGCATTATATTAACTTCTGACGACGAGGTAAACATCAAATAACTTCAGCTAGAAAACAGGTTGTTTATAAGATCATACCACTCTATAAAAGTTCTTTACTGGATAATATACCAGCTATCCAGAAGATGAATATCTGATCTCAGTGATAAAGTTTTTGAATCAATACTAATCCAATTATAGCGTGTAAATTACTTTACCTCAACAGATGAAAATGTAATTACAGTCACGTTTTCCTACTTGTATTGTCATTTTTGAATTTTTCTACTTTAACATCATTTCAACGCTTAATTATTTTGCAAATGAAAGAAGAAACACTCATCCCTTTTTACTTTGTGATAGATTTTCAATTTTTGACATGCCCATGTGATTCTGGGTGCTAAATTTAAGATGTGTGTGTTTGTGATTCCGGTAGCGAAACATGTTCGATCTGCAATTCTATAAACTTTCATTAAAGGGAAATTATATTGGTTCTTTTATCTTTACAATCTTTTCAGGAGATAACCCAGAGTTCAAAATCAAAGAAAAGAGAAGGTATATATATTCTGTGTCCCTTATATAGTTATATGCATAATGGAATAAATATACGTCTAATTAAAACAACATTATTCAACCTTACGATGATTAGTAAAGTACTTTTATTAGACATTGCTTTTTATCACGATTTTGCTTTGCACATAGGATTCTTGCTCTCTGCAAAACAATAATACGAATGTTATTCCAATGAATTTACAAGTAAAACATATTTTTATTTAATGATGACCAAATGGATTGGAAACAAGTAAGAAATATGTCCTTCCCGCAAAACAATGAAGATGACACACATAGACCGAGTTACTCATATTTGCCGCTTATATATCTTGATTATCCAACAAAAGTGCAAACAGATAAACAAAGAAAAAACAACAAAATAAAGCACACCTACTGAGGAAGAAATTACCGATGTGTATTGAAGATTAGTGACATGAAAGACTAAAAAAGAAACGGTCACGCTCTTTCGAAAGAATTCTTAATTTAATAATGATTCTATAAGTGTATACAATATTCTTCACAACGAGTAATATTTTCGATTTCCTGATTAACTCAGGTGTTCGTGTTTTCTTCGTGAGAAAGTTAAATAATATTAAATTCCTCAATCTTGTGAACATTATTGAACAAGAAGCTTTGTTAAAGGAATGCTTCTAATGTTGACATTTAATTTCGTATGACCTGTTCAAAAATAATAATAAAAAAAAAGGATTAGAATTTAATTTCTATTTGATTCGAGTCAAAATATTAAGAATTGGTTCGTAATTAAAACGTTATGATTTGTTAATAAAACGTTGTCTGTTTTGGATTATTTCGGTATTGCAATGGGAACAAATTGTGCTCCTCTACTTGCTGATCTATTCCTTCACTCTTATGAGACTGTCTTTATAGCTGATCTGATCCGAAAGAAAGAGTATCGTTTGGCCAGATCCTTTAATCTCAGTTTCCGCTATATGGATGACGTATTATCTTTAAACAATCCAAATTTTTGGGAATTTGATACATCGCATCTACCCCAAAGAATTGGAGATAAAGGATACTACAGATACTGTGAGGTCAGCCTCATATCTTGACCTTCACTTTGAAATCGATGGTAAAGGAAAACTATTGACCAATCTTTACGAAAAACGTGATGACTTTTCATTCAGAATTGTCAACTTTCCTTTCATCTGTGGCAACATCCCTACAGCACCTGCGTATGGAGTGTTCATATCACAACTCATACGTTATGCCAGAGCTTGCCAAAACTACGCAGACTTTTTGTATCGCGCTAGAATTCTAACAAAAAGGTTTCTGGAATAGGGTTATATTGCTACACGATTGAAGTCATCACTACATAAGTTTTATGGTCGCCATCATGAAATCGTGGAGCGTTACGGTGTATACATCTGTGCCATGTTCAACGTGTCATAGTTTTCCTTTCCTCTTCCGTCTACCCCGGACTTGACTTTTTATGAGCAACGGGGCAGAGGACGCTTACCCTACCGGTGCACCTGGTCCATGCTCCCAGTCTTTAGTGGAGTCCGAGTTGCTCATTTGCTTTTGCTCTATGTGTGTATGATTTTAGTCACTTTATGTTCTTTGTTGTGTGTGTCTGTTTTCCATGTCTGGTCTTTGTCCCTGCATTGCATTCTTTTTATTACCGCTATAACCTTGGTTCCCTTGATTACTCTTTGAATCCCGGAATGCAGATCAATCAACGAAGACGACGTGACAATACCAAGCAAGGTTATTCAAAATAACCTGGTTTGCTTAAAGAGAACCAGCCAATCATGTTCCAAGTCAAATTCTGTTATTTTTGTTTTTGATGTTTGGATTACCCAAAACTTAAGGATTATTTAAACGTTATATTGGTATAAATGTATTAATTATATATGTTGGGAATCGCAACATGTCTTGTTTTCTTTCCTTTAGGTTCGAAAAAGACAGCGATGATCGTCGTTCCCATGGTAACGGCTGTTGCGCTTATCATTGTTTTTGTTGCTGCTTTTTTTATATATGCCAGAACTCATCCGACGTCAAAACCTGGACAGTGGATCATCAAGGTAATAAACAAATAAACTTGTATTTTGCAAAAATGCTGAAACCGTCTTGCTCATACAAAAAAAAAACACATACAAAAACAAACGCAATACAAACACTCAAAAATAAGGCGAAAACCATTTTTACACAATTGTTGTTTCGGACAAAAAGTAAAATGTAATGGATTGAAAAGCTTGCTTGTTAGCTTTATCATACAATAAACTTGGATGTTCAAGTTGCACTATAGAACAGCAATATATACAAACTGAAATATGTAAGTTAAATTCAAATATATTTTTTATATGTTTCAGCATCGCCCAAGTCAGTGGAAGGAAAATTTTTCTAATGTACATTTCTCTAAAGACTCCAAAGGCGATAAAATTCGAATCAAAGAGTATGCTGAAACTACTGATACATAGCAGAACCTTGGCCTTATAAAACATTAAGAAGGCATTGCCTAGTATATATACTAGTATATCAATATACTAGTTGATTTACATTGTATCTAGATATAGTATGATGAATTTGCTTCTCTTTTTGTAAATCCATTTTGATACTTCCGTCCTACATACTCGTCTGCTGGCATGCAAGTATATACCTTTTTACAGCTTTTTACACAACTTTAAAAAATTGTTTGTTTTTCATTTTTGTTGAAATATTTCCTAAAATCCGTTTGTTCCGTCTTGTCCCAGCTTTAAGTTTGTTTCATGAATACTTGGTCCTTCTTTTGTAAAAAGTGTTGAATTGGGCCCGAGTGTTTAAGATTCGACGCAAACCCTACTGTTTTGAACTATTTTTTTAATGTCGGTTTTTTATGTACAGTCGTTAATATTCCTGCATCAAATATAAATTTAATGTTTCTGTCAAGTTTCACTGATATAACGATAGTGAATGAAATCTAGTTGTCCTGCTATAATTGTCAGTGTAGTTATGTTTTCTTCCCTTAACGTCTTGCATGATGTTAAAATTGTATATTTTATATTGTTAAGTTGTTATTTGTATTAAAACTGATTTGTTATTGTTACATGTTATTTTCAATTAGCAACAACAGAAATGTTAAATCTTAATTGATCATATCTGAAATGTAGTAGAACATGACAACAGACCAAAATGACTACATTAACATTTGCAGAAAGTACAATTAGTCTTTAATTGAATATATTCTAAAAGGATGTGTTCGCTATCTGTAGCAAGGTCAATTAATTTTTCTTTATTGCATGATTTATACTAGCTTATAAATAATGTTTTTTGCGCAAAATATAAACAAAAACCTTTAACGTTGAGTGTTTTACCTGCGATTTTATTTAAGAAAAAAACATGTCTTACATATGCAATTATTTTCTATCAACAATTTATTTGGTTCTTCAAACGTCCACACTTTGTGTCAACCAATCATTAGCAGCTTCTGTTTCAGATTTTGAAAAAAAAGATCAATCTTTAAAAAACAATTTCTCGATGTATTTTTAAACTTACGATTAACTATCAATATCTGACCTTTACACTTCGGAAAGGTCTATCTTGTTTTCTAAAGATCGTTCTTTCCATGCAGTCTAAATGGAGTATTATTCTCACAAAACGTCAATGTCAGCAAAAATACGGAAGCGTGAACAATGGGACAATTCAAATCCGTCAGGGAGTGTTTCCTCCAGAAGGGCAATCATGACTTGCTCCGCCAGCGGCAGTTGTCATATAGTAAGTAAGTGTGATCTGATAATAGTTTTGAAACAACAATGAAGTCCCACGAAATGAGTAACAGAAGGTTCCTTAAAATAATTCACACTTAGGCGATATCATTTAAATTAACAAAGTATAATGCAAATATAGTAAATAATGCGAAAATGGCAGGATATTGTTTTTAGATAAAAAGTTTCACCAGCTTTTTATATGTTTAGCAGGTATAAAGCTCTTATGACTTAATATTGTAAAACCAGTTATGCGGTTTTAATTTTAAGACACATATCAGTGTCAAGCGTTTGAAGTAAAGAAATGCAAAATTGATAATTTGGGAACCTCCAGATTTAAGAGCACTCATCCATCATTTAAATGATAACATTTAAATAATAACTTAGGATGACATGAGATGATTAACATATCACTTTAGTTAAAGGGTATAATCTTCAAAAATCTGTTAAAGGTTTCAGTTTGTATTTATTTTATATACTACTGGTACGCTCGGGTAAAATGGTAAGCCGTATTTTTATTTTGGCAAACTGTTTGTCTAAAATGATTACTAAAGGAATAAGAAGAAGTTTTATTTACTGCACTTAAACAGAATAATGTTACTATTTGATACGTTTTTGTTATTGTGGGGAGGAAATTTACAAAAAAAAATAATAACAATAAAAATAAAAATAAGCGCCACCAACATATATAGGGCTTACTTCGCTCAGGCCTTGCCTCTTTTATGTTCTTCATCGTACTTTTTGTACGATATTCCACCGTGATTCCTATGATCGAATTCGTATTTTATTTGAAATAAAAAAAAATGCTTATTTTTTTCATATACCAGGACGTTACATTAAGCAGACGTCAAAACCTGATTGTTGCCCTTCATGTGTTCGTTACTCCTTTTATAACATGCTACAATAACGTGATAACACCAAACTGCCCAGCAGAAAATGAAACCTGCACGTTTCATTGGAGAGTTAACTACTTCCAAACAATGACAACTATTCCATTAAACGGATTAGGACCAAGACAACCTCTAGTCAACATAAACGGTACATTATACGTCAGATCGAGTTGTGGATCTCTTGATAACATTCGAAAAGGTATGCAATTACATAGATAATCTTTCATCGAAATACTTCAAAAAAATTCATTGTTTCTAATTTATCAATCAAGCAATTTTTAAATTACACAATTAAAATAAAACAACAAGAATAGTTTCTTTTACATTTTTACAGAATTTAAATATTTAAAAATAATCTTAGAACATTAAATATCAAACACACTGTATATTTTAGTCACAAGCGATGATGTCTTTGTTACTGGTGATGGTATTCCAAAGTTTATGTTTGCTATAAATGACCAGGTTCCTGGGCCAACTATTGCTGTGTACGAAGGGCAGCAGGTAATACATATAGAAATAAGAAAACATATAGACGTTATTTCTGTTTTAGTACTATACTATAAATTTAATTTCCAACGAAATCTCCAGGTCTTATTTGAGTTATCAAGATTCATATGATTTTTCTTTTCTACTTTTTTTCTTACTATTTGCAAATCACAGGGGTTTAATTTCACAATTAAAAATGCAGCCTACCTAGTATATTATTCGTGTTTACATGTACCATAAGGATTGGGGTGTATACTTGTTAATGGGAATTAGAGTAAGTCCATGTGGACAAGTGGTCACTTAACTGCAGATAACATTATATAAAGTTTCAGGGAATACACCAGAAGTATCCTGTAGAACTGAACTGAATAAGCAATGGAAATAAAATTGCCAATAGTTTCATAAGAACTTTGAAATATGTCATTCGACTTTAAACGTTTAGGTTCAATAGGTGTATTGGCTCTTTATGCTCAAATATAGTATCTTCGTTTGCGATATACATGTATATTCTATCATTACTTTGCAAGTCAATTTCATTATGTAGATAATTGTTCATGTTCATAACAAGTTACTGATGGAAGGAATAACAATTCACTGGCATGGACTTCCGCAGAAAGGTTTCCCTCACATGGATGGTGTATCAAGAGTCACTCAGTGTCCTATAAGTCCTGGGGAAACTTTTACCTACAGGTACCTATGTCTTCGGTTATTGATTTTTTAGTCTTATCTGGTATCAATCGCCTACGCTGACGTACAACCGCTTCCTGATTTACAACTTATCACTCACATAGTTTGTAGGCTCTGCCATACAAGCTGAGAAAATATTTACAAGTCATTTTGAAAACTTCTCAAGCTGTTTCCGTTGTACTGCACTAATTTGCTTATAGAAGCGGAATCACTAAAGTATTGGTATGGCATGGTTGTACAAGCTTTGAAATACAAAGCGGTTATTTTTCTCTCTGTAGGTAACCGAATTCGTATGAGAAGTCAAAATGCAAGGCCACGTAGATCAGAGAACAAGGAGAAAAATAAAAATAACCCCGATGTCAAAAAACGGGAACATAAATGGGCATCTGAAATTTAGGATATTTTTGTTTTAGACCTTAACATTCTATGAGAGCCTTCATTCCATTTGAATATAATAGTGAACAAGAAAACAATGATAAGCGTTAATACTTATACAATTCGAAGCTCTCGTTACACATTTTTTGTCCCTTGATTACATTCTTAGGATTACCGCTATAACCTTGGTTCAATTGATTACTCTTTGTAAATAAGACAGAAAGTTTTTTTTTCTGTTATCGTAACAACATTTAATACTCTTTAAAATAAAAATATGGTTTGAACAATTTGATGTCTGAATTACATATGATTCTTTTTAACATTGTTATATTTCCTACAAGGTTTCTAGCAGTACCCTATGGAACATTTTGGTACCATTCTCATCTAGGTGCACAAAGGTCAGATGGAATAGCGGGAGCACTGGTAATACTGAGAAGACCAAAAACAGAGGTAAATATTATTTTTGCTTTACTCTTTCTGTTTTTTTTTTTTGTTGTTTTTTTTTGTTGTTTTTTTGTTGTTTTTTTTTAAATTTCAGAAATATTTACACCGTATTTTAGCTAAGACTCTTGTCAGAGGAAAAACCTATTTTGACGTCTGTGTTATGACTGAGAGAAGTGTATATATGTGTGTTATGTTTAATTTCTACTCCTGTTTTTCCTTAAACACAACTCAAATAATGTTTCAATGGTTTTCCTTTGAAGCCAAAAGGAGAAAGAGAATCAGCTACGAACTATGTAAGAGACTTTGCTTTCCTGGTTTCCGACTGGTTCCAAAGAGGGTATACACATGAATTAAAACTGACTGACTGGAATCTAAACAAGTATTTTATCACATTATGTAGAAGCTTTTACATATACTCAGTACATAGTTCCATCCTTCAATGTATTTGTTTCTACGATTGATAAGATGCTACTCGTGAAATACTTTTACAATATACAGAAAATTGCAATATCAATATAAGTGACAGTATTCTAGTATTTAGAGTTGCACTCATTTTAATATCAATCGTTCGTATTATGAAAACGAAACGGCTTTGCAAAAAAGAATAAAAAATGACGCAATGAAACTTTATTTGTAACATTAAAAACAACACAAAATTTGAAATATTTCATGTAACATTTTTAAAAAAATTCTGATTTACAAAAAATGACCGTGGTGAATTTTGCGCTGATGTAAAGAAGACGTATGATGGATCTGTAGTAGGACAGAAAGGCAGACAAACACCTGTTATTAATGGCAAAGGTAAAAGGTATTCTAGTTTAAAAACAAAAACGCGTTAAGTAAATCAAGTTTACATTGCGTTTACTATTTTCATATGATTCAATAGTTTTCAGAATCAAATTTAAGCCAAACAAATTGGATCCATACACTTAAAAAGCGTTGAGGCCGGTATTTGCTTTAATCTTCAAATATTGCCCAAACACTTCTTACATATTACTAATAATTAGTAATAATAACAAACCTTTTAAAATGACGAAAACCTTTTTACTGTATGTACTTTGAATGGTTTGGCAATACAACTATGCTATACCAGTGCATGTTTTTTTTTTTAAACAACGAACTAAATTTATCATTTTTATATTATTCAAACATCACATAATATATATTGCGTACGTCACTAGAATGAAAATTCGCCATGTGATGAACCGCTGACCAGTACCAAGAAATTGAAATGCTATGCCATGTAAAACTACTGAAATGTCTTAAACTTAAGTATTAAAATTAAAAGATATGATCTGTTCATTTACTCAGTGATATCAGGAGGAGTAATCAATGGAATTAAGATTCGAGAGAAAATCAAAATAATATATGCCAAAGAAAAAGACAAGAAACAAAGAACGTGAAATAACCAAAATATCACGTACAAAGAATCAAAAGTAAATGAGCAATCCGGGCTCAGCATGGACCAGGAGCTACGGTACGGTATGCGTCCTCCGCTTTTCTAGCAACACCCACCGAAATGCCAATAAAATATCAGGAACAAGGAAACATGTTCTTTTTTATATGATAAATGATGCTTGTGTCTTTAAGGAAGATACTATGACCCATACGGCAGTGATGACACAAACTTTTTACCTCTGGAGACTTTTACCGTTCAAGAAGGCAATAACTATTTGTTTCGAATCAT
Source organism: Perna viridis (assembly GCA_037379345.1). NCBI lineage: Eukaryota > Metazoa > Mollusca > Bivalvia > Mytilida > Mytilidae > Perna > Perna viridis. Next base: position 67,199,251 of record CM074511.1, on the reverse strand, counting down.
TGGGACTCAAGCAATCAGTACTTACCGCATTTCTATTGACGAGGTAGGGGACTTCAGCTTCTATCGTAATTTTGCATTAAAAAAGAAATCCGCACGACTCTCAAAGTAATTAAATTTGGTTAAATATAAAAAGCAAAGAGGTGATTGATTAATTCCCATGAGCCGATTAAAAATAACGACAAAAACTATCCAAATAACCTAATGCCTTAACAATTATCAACAATCATCTATTTTTTGTGGGTGAAAAACAACAGACTCATAAATAAAACTTTAACCAATCTTTTGTTCAGAATTACAATTTGATAACTCAGAAATATATTGAAACAATGAACTGATGGAGTGATATGTAGCAGGACTTATGTTTATTTGTAAGTTCTAAATATACTACATGTATATGATCGAATCTGTGAATGCATGCGCTTCTTAAAGGTTACAATATTTCCTCTATAATTAATTGAAGTAGCTACTTATATTAAAATAAATATGATACGTGTTGTGAAGTGGTTCATCTAAACGTAAATAAGAATCATAAATAAGCGAACAATAGCCACGTTTTAAAGGTAAATAAGAACAACGTAAAAATAGAAGGGTACCTTGTCTCTGTGGTGTGGGTCGGCAGTTGTCAGTCTTCGTTTCAATACTTTTTGCCATGACGAAGGCCATGAGGCCTAACGTTTTGGCCTTACAGTCTACATATTTTTTTTTACGTTTGATTTACATTTTATTTGTATGTAGTTCCATTTTAGCTTTTAAACGATCATTCTCATTTTCAAATAGCATATGATGACTGTTGTTGCCGTAGATGGCTCTGATATAGAGCCAGAAATATGTGATTATATCATTATTCAAAGTGGCGAGCGGTACGATGTTATAATAGCTGCTGATGGTCCCGTAGAAAACTATTGGATACGATTAGAAGATCTGACAACTCAAGACATACATGGGGTATATATACATATGGTCTTACTAAATATTAAGACAAAGCAGCTCTCTTAAGTACTTCGTCATGATTTTTTAAATGTACTATAAACTCATATCATTCTAGTTGATAACATTTTGTATCATTGTCCAAATTTTAAAATATTTGGCATTGTCAGTACATCAGATATGAAACATAAACATTTACTTAGTTGTGCATTTTGATTTTACTCTTCCAACTTTTTCATCCAGATTAAAAACCTGTGATATTTACATATGTTTCATTTTTGTTTACACAGAATCCTTTACCAATGACTTTCGGTTTTGGAAAACTAAAATATGAAGGAGTTCAAGATGTGGATCCCTCTACTACTGAGAGAATTTGTACAAGAAAGTCAAAATGTCGTGTAATAAATTGTATATTTGGGTAGGCAATAATGATTTTAAAATAGTGTACTGTTCTATTTCTAATAATTCTAAGATTTACATGCACGCTTAAAGAATATACATGCATTTAGAAGCAAACAAGTATAGAATATTAGAGTATAGAAATGTGTATGGAGAAGATAAATAACTGAGCACAAAAAGCGAATCATTTTGTTTTATTCGTTTCAAATGCACTATTATATCAAAAGGGATAAAATGATCAGACATAACCCAACACATCCAAGACTGACAAACAATTTAAGGAAAACTTAGTTGATATTTTTTCTTGAAAAAGTTGATGTATTGATAAATTAAACGAGTGTTTTTTTTTCATTTTTGTACCGTTAAACAGTAATCAAGGGAACCAAGGTTATAGCGGTAATCATAGAGTAATCAAGGGAACCACGGTTATAGCGGTAATCAAAGAGTAATCAAAGGAAACAAGGTTATAGCGGTAATCAAAAAGTAATCAAGGGAACCAAGGTTATAGCGGTAATCAAAAGAATGTTTTCCAGGGAAAAAGACCCCAAAAAAAATCCAATACACATGTATCAACTCTTTTCAGTGTATTTCCCGAATCAAGTAATACAGATTGTATTCCCGTGTCTGAGTTACTTTCGTCGTCTAAAGAACACGGAAATGTTCCTGTGCCTGCATCTGCATTCAATTTTCAAGAGTTTTTTCTTAATTTTCATTATTCAAGTAAGTACATCATATTCGTTCTTTTTTAAAGCTTAAATTATGAGGATTTAAGAAAATTTGTTCTTAGAAGGCTAGTTTAAAAAACAATTGAACTTGATACATATTTAAAAAATATTTCAACAAAGTGACTTGCTTACTGAATTGTTTGATATTAATATTTTGGGGAGACGCTACAGTATTGTCAAATCAATCAAGTAAAATATATTATCTGAGATACTATATTATTATATATCATTGTTGTTTTGTAGAACGGAATCTGTAAACATTTCCTTTATCGTAGTTATTAAATCCAATTATTTTTTCCAGTAAAGGAAGAAACCCCGAAAACACCAGTATCTACGATAAACAATTTAAGGATGACGTTGCCATCATCACCACCTTTGGTAAATATTCCAATTATAGGTTCTTCATTCCAAATACTTCGAGGAGGTTTGTTCTTTGCTATATGTTTCCGCTGTTGTACAAATTTGGCATCAAAATGACACCTGTAAAACACAGGACAAACAGCAACACTAATAGCACAAAACCCAGATAAGATTAGTAATCCTTCCTTCTTGAGATTTGGCTAATGTGCTATAATTTTGTATTTTACATTAGTGATTTCAATCAATAATACCCAATGTTTTAGATCATTCAAATTAATTTAAAAAAAAACTACAAACTTCGTGGAAGTATTAACTGGCAAAGTGTCTTCAGCAAACACGTTGGGAAGTATGGTTCATGGCTACCTTGGAGACAACAGGGGAAAGGGGGGGGCTAAAATGGACAGGAACACAATTTTGTACAATATTTTCACTGAAAATTCGCATTAATTACTTGGCACTAATTTGTGGAGTCAGAAACCTGCTAAACCAATTAAACATAGCTATTGAACAAATGTTTAGACCATACTGCAAACCTGTAAAGCCTCCAGATTTCGCTGTCAGCGTGGGTTTTCCGCTTCCCTCGATCCTTTTTTACAGATTAGAGATGGACGAACACTTGAAGATTTCTTCTTAGTTCCTGTCCGCTCAGAAAAATGGTACATTTCATTGATATAAGCCTTTCAAGACAAATTAACCAAAACATGGAGAAAATCTCTGTACAATCCCTAGAAAAGTGGGGTGGTTTTACGAGTAATCAAGGGAACCAAGGTTCTAGCGGTAATCAAAAGATTATAATATAGGGACAAAGAGCAGACATGTAAAAACAGACATACATAACAACAAACACAAAGCAAATAAAATAATACATATAAAGTAACAAAAGCAAATGAGCAACTCGGACTCCACTAAAAACTGGGAGCAGGGACCAGGTGCACCGGTAGTGCTTTTCTAGAAACATCCGCCTCTTAAAAAGTCTAGTCTGGAGTAGAAGAAAGAGGAAAGGAAAACTATGACAAGTTTAAAAAAGGGAGCACCAAAAGACGTAATTATGAACTAGAAGGTTAACATGTGGTGAGTCATGATTCTTGATCCGTAATTAAAATGTAAAATGATTAATTAAATTTTATTGCAATTATTTTTTTTATATTGTAGAGTTTGATTTGCTTTTTTTAAAACTATAATATGAAATAAGGACTTTTCCAAAGAGGCATCATTTCTTTAAAATTTATCATCTTTCAGATTAAGAAGAATATAACATTTCCAGAAATAGAATGCCCGTCATTAGTAACAACCTTTGCTTCTGAATGCAACCACGTTCTGAATTTAAAACTAGGGCATGTAGTACAGCTAGTCTTGATAAATTTTGGTATGTACGAAGATTTTGGTTAACAGGTTACCCTAAGTTTAAATCAAATGGACCTGCACATTTTGTACTAACAATGTTTTGAAGGGGTTATTTATTACATGCAAACTCATTGTATTTATTTTTTTGGATTTGTGTACAAGCGAGTACAGCATAACTTTCCCGTATGTGGCTTCACTGCTAGTGACAAAAAGTCAACAAAAAGTGTTGCTGAATATTCGTAGTTCTAAATTTTTATACGTTTAAAGCATCTTTGTATTTTTTAAACATGTCTTAGTATTAGAGATACTTAATGATAATTTAGTTTCTCTCCGCGACGTTTTATTTCAGTTCTCATCATTCTGCACGCCACTACCTTGCGTGTGCATGGGTCAGGTGCACCTGGTCCATGCCCCCAGGTCTTAGTGGAGTCCGAGTTGCCCATTTGTTTTTGTTACTTTGTATGGATGAATTTAGTTACTTTATGTTCTTTGTTGTGTATGTCTGTTTTCCATGTCTGGTCTTTGTCCCTGGATTACATTCTTTTGATTACCGCTATAACCTTGGTTCCCTTGATTCTCTTTCGTAAGGCTGTGACTTTTGTGCAGCTTGACCTGTTCTCTCTATTATTATAATCATGTGTCACAATTCATAGATAATTAATACAATTGATATATTTTGTCATGGGGATGGGGAATACTAATCTGATCTTTAGGTGGTCTCTGAATATGTACAATAATAAATATACTTCGTTGAACGCATATTTTTCTTAAATAGGAAATAAAATACATTCATGCATGATTTCAGTATAACAAGTTTTATCTCTACATATGTTTGGAGGATTTATTGTTCTAACATTTTAGAATGTTATTACCATCTGAATTTATTTACTGGCCAGAATAGTTGTCTCATCGACATATTTCCTTTTCTGTGTGTAAATACCTTTTTAATTTAACTAAGATGCTTTTATTCTCATAGAAAGAAGCGCGTTTGGAAGACCCCATCCTATTCATATACATGGGCATAGATTCCACGTCCTCAAAATAGCATTTCCGGTATATGACCGTAAAACCGGAAACATGACTCATGTGAACGACGATCTTATCTGCGATACACCAAGTTGTGATCATGCCAAGTGGAGGGACCCTACTTGGAAGAATGGAAATGTTCCTGGACTGAACCTTATTGATCCTCCTTTAAAAGATACTTTGATTATACCGTGGGGAGGGTATGCTGTGGTTCGATTTGTGGCTGATAATCCTGGTACAGTCAGTTTTTTTATATAACTACTTAGTTTATGTCGTACTTAATTCAGATTTATTATTTTATGGCATGTTTTTGTTTTCTCTTTTCTTTTATCTGGCAACTTAAAAACAGTTCTGTGTTGTTCATCATAGTATTGACCATATTACATTTCATCTGCTGCCTAACCTAAAGTATGATAAATATAGAAATAGAAAAATTCACAAACAATATGTCAATTTAAGTTTTTTTAATCGCATAATTTAAAACAGAATCTGGTCACGTTTTCCATTATGACTGGTCATTTTCAGGTTACTGGTTCATGCACTGCCATATAGAGCTGCATAATTTAGATGGCATGGCTCTAATTCTCAAAGAGGGCGACGAAAGTGATATTCCAGAACCGCCTTCATATATGAACTCATGCGGTAACTCGTATAACAGTCCTGCATTACATCAGTTCCGTTTGTCAGAAGAGAGAGAAACATCGTTGAAAGGTAATAGTGTCGAGCAAGAAGATTGGCGTTAATACATATATATCACCTTCCTATATTACCGATGCTGTAATGTGTCGGTCTTTTAATTATATTGAGTACGAGGTTTGTTTGTATTGCTGCAAACATTTATATTATACTTTTTATAACTATCCTTTTTTTTACAGAATTGACATTTTAATATTCGTACAACGGGCTTTACATTTGTTTTGGTATTGGTAATTATACTATTTTGTACCATTTTTAACAAAAATAACTTATGATTTCGCTTGATGAAACAAAATGAGGAACAAAAGTATCTAAGCTTCTTTATAACCAAATATAAAAAAAAACTCTGTAATCACCGTTACAAAGGCTTCAAACCTTAATTGGCTTATCTACCACATTCGTATTGACAAACGTTTTACTATAAACGGGTCAGGTTGCTCAGCCCAGAACTACATCTGTTAATAAAACCGTCTAGAGAAACCAATTTAGCGTATATATCTGTTTAATCAAGGTTAAGCTTACTGAGATTCTTGGAATGATACGTTTAAGTATATATTTTCTTTTGGTTTTACTTATACATAATCAAACGATATATCAAATGCGATTCAGGATTTTCAAAACTAGTTAATCTAATATAAATTGAATGTTTTTCACAGCTATGAATAGCGATGCTGCTTTGTCCGTTTCATCTGTCATCGGGACCACAATATTAGCGGTAGTGTTATCCTTATCACTGGTTCTCAACATCGTTGGAGCTTTAGTAATTATGCGCCGAAGAACATATAAGTATTACCCTAGCGTGTCTACACTAAGAAATAATTGCCGACGTGACATTGCTGACGAAAAAACTAAACTTTTACTTTGAACTTGTATCTGTTGAATATATTTTTGTTGAAATTAAACACACGTTTATAAATATATTTAGTCCATTAAATGTCATTTTGAAGTATCATACGATGTAAACATCAGACTTACGTTTCATGTCCTTTTGTTAATTTTCTTCAAAACAAAAATTACATGAGCTCGAAATTGTATATGTGCACTATATTATGTTTCGAGATATTGTTAAGCTCACATTAAAAAAGTATTAAGAAACAAGCAAAACAGAATCAACAAAAACTAGAATTTCACCCATGTAGATTGGAATTTATGGATTCTTGCATTATACAGATGTGCAATTCGTTAAAGATCTTAATTATTTAAAAAAGAAACTAGTACGACATATTTATATTATACTTCTGTACTGGATATCCGAAACAAGACTTTGACTAAGGCATGCAATTACAAAAATGTAGAAGATGAGTCATTAACTCTATATCCATTAATGTTATGCAAAAGGTTCAACATTTACAAGTATCTAAATTATTTCTGTTTAAAGATTAGGATCGTTTTTAAAAGTTTTTTTGAAATTGTTCTTGTAATTAACGTAAATTATTCAAGTGTATTATTACCTAGTTTTTTGTGTTAAGTTTTGTCAAACCTATCTCTCTTTTTTTTTTATTATAATCAGTTTTAATCGGTTCGCTACATTGTGTAAGAAGATCGTCTTTGTTTCCTGTTTTCTCGTGCAGGCTGTAATTGGATTTTGATGTATCTCAATTGACCTGTTATTAACGCTTCGGTATTTTCTACAATGTTTATTCTATATCAATGGGAAGTACCAATATTTTTAAATACTGTTACTATTTAGTAACAAGGATTCAAACGATTATGCAACTTTGTATTCAGAACGCTGATTAGAGCCATAGTTTTGAAACTATCCTTAAGGTTCCACAAAGGTTAATATCTAGGAAATTCCATAATGAATTGTTTTCATTCATCATTTAAAGTATGCATTAAACATAGCTCTGAAATCAAGATTCTAGCGCAAATCAAGAGAATGTAATACAAGGACAAACACCAGACATGAAAAAGACACATCCAACAAAGAACATAATATAACCAATATAATACGTACAAAGTAACAAAAATAAATGAACAACTCAGACTCTACAGAAAGCATGGACCAAATGAACAGGCAGGGTAGGCGTCCTCTGCTTTTCTAGAAACATCCGCCGAGGTGCTCATAAAAAGTCAAGTTCGTGGTAGACGAAAGAGGTTAAAACTACATTTCACCAAAAAACAAAAAACAAAACAAAACCAAAAACAAAAACAAAATGTAAACAATGTATTTTTAAATATATGTATATGTAATTTATACTGCTTCTTTTTTAAGTAAACTTTTATGGCCTAGGGATGATGTAATTCAGCTTGAAGGGGATGTTGTCTCTTTAAAATATTCCCCATATCGATTCAACTTATATTTCGTTCGATTATTTGTGTCTTTCCTTTTGAATATCCCTTGCTATGATTTTCATCATCTAGTATTCTGCCGCTTTACATTGTTTTTAATTTCATGGAAGTTCAAATTTATTTTCTTGAAGCAAAATATAAAAGACAATTGAAACCTATTTATTTAATTTTGAATGAATGCATACAAACATGTATGTTTAAATTAACTGATTTGATACGTGTCTAAACTAATAATTACATAAAGCTTATATAGAATATCTTCCGGTTGGGACTTTTTAAAGAAATTTTTAAATAGGGAAAACGCAATCAAGTATCAAATCGTAGCGGTGGAGAATTATTTCAGTATATAAATTCATATTTATAATATACATTTCTCTACAAGGATATAAATAATAAACTTATTTTGACTACTATAAAATGCACAACAGTACACACCTATACATTACACACATTCTGACAAAGAACTTGTTGTCTTTTTGTTTAATTTAATTTATTTTATTTTCATGATATATTTTCTTGTTTAGGTTTCCAAGGAATTGCACTTTGGTATATTTAGATTACTTTGCACTATAAAACATTATATTAGTCTTTCAGTTTTCCTTGTATCGAAATCACATTTGCATTCCTGGTATTCTGCATTTAGCTCAAATTGAGTAAAGATTTAAAATAATATAGAATTTTCGATTAAATATAAACCTTTGATTTTGGGAATTCCAAAACTTAAATATTTTACGTAGTAAGCATTTTAAAAAGACAGATAACAAGGACATTAACACTGACATGGTAATGATTTTATTTGTCTTTTAAACTCCATTAATAATTATTCAACTTTGGAACAAAATGCAGAAAGTTTGTTTCATGTTTTAATCTGTAAATAGTGCATACTTATGAAAGTTGCAAAGCTGGGGGCATGAGAAGACGTTAAATATATGTGTCGATTTCGCTAGCAACAATAGTAATACATGTATTATTACAATGTCCTTAGCCAAAGAACCGAACTTTTACAATTTAGTATCCGGGATTCTTGTTTAAAAATATTAAGTTTCCTTTTGATATCCCCCTTTTAATGCTAATTAATCAGCATCAATACAATTCACGCAACTAATGTTTTGTTTTATTTTTAGTGTTTATTTGGTTTTTTTGGGGGGAGGGGAGTTATGGAGCGGGATTTGTACACGGATTAATACTTGGAACATAACTCTAATGCCGTAAAGGTTGCCTATGAAATTAACTTCACGGGAACAAGTGATGTGGATTATTTCTGATGTAGTATATAAAAACACCAATGATAATTTCCAGTTTATTTTGGCTACTATGGTTAGATAATCGAAACAAGAAAGGAAATGCGATACAAATGCTAAGGGCATGCATACTTGGAGTATACAGACTGCGTATGGAATTGAAATTTTACAAATTTGGTTCAATTTAGTTGACTTTAGGGGAATATAAATATAAGTTTTTCCCTGAGCTATAGATCTGAACGAAGAAAGGACTATTTTTGCATAAAAACAATAGCACATATAGACTGAAAAAGCATTATCTGTTGGGTGGGTTTGTACAAAGGTTGTTTTCGAAAATGACGTTAACAGTCTTTTTCATAATTCCTAACGGATGCCGGACATTTATATCCCAAAGATATTTCGGACCATGGTTATATTCTATCCTATTCTATTCTTTATGATTTCATATATTTAGATTGAAATATACCTTTTTTGTATATCAATTATAAGTGTTTGTTTAAAACCTACATCTTTAATTCTATATCGCATACCCTATATTGCATCCCTACACAGAATACACTTAAACTATAATTAAAATGACATGTCAAAATCTGTATCGCATATGATATTAATCCTCGACCTATATCACCCAGCGGGTCGGTGGCCCTTGGGACGATATAGGAGTCTCGGGTTGATACCGCATGCGATACAGATTTTGACATGTAATATTCAGTATGTGCCAAATGCTATACAGAATATACATGTAGTTCAATCAACATGACAGATCAATATAGCAGACATTGGACGTATAAATAAACAATCATTTTGTCTTGTCTTCCTTTTGTGATTCCACTGAAGATAAAAGATGTGAACTTACAGTTTAGTGCAGGTGGAATATTTCCGCATGATAAACACAAAATGAATGTATCTAGTAAACTAGTTTCTGAACATATGGCACAACTCGGCCCACCGATAAGTCATCCCATATCTACTAGAAGTTGAGTTGTCATTAATAAGGCCACCCGAGCTTAAAACTTCGTCCTCTTACAAGTTAGACTTGCCTGTTATTATAACAACAAAACACTTTTAGTCATTTCTTTAGTCCATTTGTTATATAAACATTCCACATCATCCAAATGTATACTCTAGATTTTTTATCGTTGTCTTTAACCAAAAAATATCAAAGCATCATTTCAAGTTTACGGCAACTTGCATTTTGGTATAGTTGATGCCTTAAAAAAAACCATATGAAATCACTATGCATCATTGATCCATTTTTTAAGATGTTCAAAACTTAAACTATGCTTTTAGGCGGCCGTATCATTTTTGTCATAAAGAATTAATGCAATGGTTGCCTTAAGTCAAGCAAAGTCAAAATACATCATACAAAAACTAATTAAGTACATGCATATACCCGGTGCATCGGTAAGATAGATATCCTCAGATTTTCCAGGATTAAGATTTAAGGCATTTCATAACAAATTTAAATTATGTTATATGTTTGAATATATGTACTTCTAAATGTGAATTATTTAATAGACGTTATAAAGAAAAAGCGTAAGAAAATATTTAATTAATAAAAACGAGAAAGGAGAAAGTTTGGTAAGGACCCCTTTTGACCTCATAATTTGGGCACTTTTGAAAATTTGATTACAGCTGATTTCTGGCTAGAAGTAGTATACTTAAATCACTGAATATCAGATGTTTTTCATGGCGTAATTCCAGAAATAAAAGTACACATTTATGTAACTTTAACCAAAAATGTTTTAGATTTTCGGAATTTTTAAGATAGTTTTTGTGTGGAACGGATGTTGCCACACATCTTTTCACTCAAGATATTTTTACAAAAGTTGTAACTGACAATTATACACAATATATGAAGCACGAGAGTCAACACGCATGTGGCCATTGTTAAATGAGGGAAAAACAGTACATATTTTGGTGTTTCGCAGCCTTTTTATAGATTTTCTTTATCTCAGCCAGGTGTGAAGGGCATGTATGACAGTACATGTTCAAATTATTACCATAAATTATACTATTAGCATATACTATAAAACACATTAAAGAGCTTCAGAAACAACATAAAATTTTCTTCATGTGAACTTTGTTTTTTAGACCAAATTAAGCCCTTACTAAACTATTTTTTTTGTAACGTACCTAACACATGTGCAATGTTGTGAACTTAATTCAATTAACTGCTGTCTTCTTTGAATTAATATAGAATAATCAAGGGAACCAAGGTTATAGCGATAATCAAAAGAATGTAATCCAGGTACAAAGACCAGACATGGAAAACAGACATACACAACAAAGAACATAAAGTAACTAAAATCATACATACAAAGTAATAAAAACAAAAGCAAATGAGCAACTTGGGCTCCACAAAAAGATGGGAGCATGGACCAGGTGCACCGGTAGTGTAAGCGTCCTCTGCTTTTCTAGAAACACCCGCCGAGTTGCCAATGAAAAGCCAAGTCCGAGGTAGACAAACGAGGAAAGGAAAACGATCACCCGTGGAATAAATCAGTTTTCATGGTGTAGATGGATACACCATAACGATCCACGAGTTCATGATGACGACCATAAAACTTGTGTATTGATGACTTCGATCTTGTAACAATATAACCCTGTTCCAGAAGCCTATTAGTTATAGTTCTAGCGTAATACAAAAAGTTTGCGTAGTTTCGGCAAGCTCTGGCATAACGTATGAGTTGTGATATGAACACTTCATACGCAGGTGAGGAAGGGATGTTGCCAAAGACGAATGCAAAGTTGACAATTCTGAATGAGAAGTCATCACGTTTTTTTCTTAGTATGACTGTGGATAGTTTCTTCACACATGCTGTCTAAGGATGACTTAGACGTTCGAACAATAGAGTCACAAAAATCTTTCTTTGATCTAATGGGTTACAAATATAAGCTTATATTGAAAAAGAATCCGAGAACATTCTTGAGCGACAAATGGATTCGGTAATGGGAGGTATAAATGTACCTGAACATTACCATGAAGTTGACGAATGGGGGTGCACGGTGGACTCGCCTGGCCCATGGTCTCATGTAATCTAATAAAGTACACCGTAAACAGTTTCGCAGATTATCAGTGTGTACGCCTTGTGAAATTTGTAACATCAGTTAATGAAGAAATGGGTCTGCGAATCATACAAGTAAAGTAAACTGCTTCTTTGTTTAGTTTACCTCATCATTTGCGTTTGATTACATAGATAACAGTGTTTTATCGAATGTTCCCAGTGTAATAAAAGTCGATAATTCACAATGTGAAATAAATTCCGTAATTTCACTCTCGGACTTTATCCCGCAAAAACGTCACAACTGGTATCAATCCGCCAGTCACAGAATTAAAAATTCATGTTGAAAATATTGGTGAATTATGAGGAAAATTTATATAATAAATAAGAAAATCAATTGGTTATCGTGAATAACCAAACTAGGATTAGTCGTGCCAAGAACGCTTGACGATTCCGCACACTCGTTAAATGTGTGTCTTCTTCGGCACTCGTGATAACATTTTGGTTATTTACTCTTTCCAATTAATTATCCTATTATCATCATGGTTAAACGAGGACAGGCTTATGGATAAACATACACAAATAAGATATATACAAATTTCGGTATGCATTAAAGGTGTTTCAAGGAGTAACATCATTAAAACAGATGAGAAAGTTAAACATCCAATAAATAAATTACGTAGAAAACGTTAATTAAGAAGTAAGTAAAACTCCAGCAATTATAACTTACAAAGCATGTCAAAGGAACTAAAAAGTTTATTGCGTATATTGAACTATTATCTGAAATACAGAATTATTTCAATATTATGTTTATATTTATTTCCAAATAAATATTTCAACTATTTGGTTTTGGCGAAAATTGTCATGACTTAAATGAATTCAATAAAATCAACTTGTCAACAAAAAGTTGTGTGTTGGCGCAGGAACGAAATAAATATATTGATGTTCAATGACGGGCAACCATCATATAGTTTGTAAAGTCTCCACCGGGCTACCAGTAGGACGATTGATAAATTCCGCCAACACAATATTTTTTTCTAGACACATTCTATGGTAAGTCGTGACACTTTGTGTTTTCTGATGATACTGTTCCATCTGAAAAAGAAACCGAACAGCAGAAAGAAGTATATAAATAAAGGGCTTTGGGTGGGAAGAATTTCGATTGTATTTCTTCCAATATCAAATTGTGAATGGTGAATTAATTACATTCTTTTAAAAATACAACTCCTTTGAAAGCAGGAAAAGTATATGTCTTTGCACGGACTTAAATGCGCGCAATCGCTTATACCGTTTAAAATTTCTTTGGAATGTCGCTTAGATATTTGAAAATTCCAACTAAATGATAACCTACAAAAGATAACAATTTGTATTAATTCAATAAACGCATTTAATGGTTAATTCATTGAATTTAGTTAATATAAGGAATGGAACCTTAGCCTTTTAGGGGTTTCGAATTTTTGCTGTAGATAAATCAAAATATATGATACATAGTCTGGGTCAGACGAGTCTGATTACTGGGCTGGTGAATACCTCGGGGACCGGTAGTCCACCAGCGGTGGCATCCGGCCAGTGGTTTCTAAATACAAAAGTGCAAATCATATAAATATTGCAGTTACCACTGAATCACTCTTCTGTCGACTCTAGATGTTTCCATGTATTGTATTGTATTTTATATCATCATATTTTTCAGTCGCATAAACAACAATTAAATGTGTCTATATTTTTCAGCCTAAAAGAGGTTGCAAAGAATACAAATGTGAAGAGTTGATGCAACAATGTTGGGTCATGACAGAATTGCCTCCGCCTGAAACGAAAGGAATATTCTCTATCAAGGAGAATGATTTCGTTATTTACGTAGGGCAATCACAGGATTGTATGAGAGAAAGAATTCTGAGTCATTTGTCTGGATACGATGCTCAAAATATTGGAAACTACTTGAAAAATATAACCTCAGAACATAAAGCAAGTTCCATAACAATATCTTGGGTAAAGGTTGATAAACCTAAGTGCGAGGAGCACCATTATCTCCGATGCATCGAGAATCGACAAGGAGTGTGGCCTAAATTTAATAAGAAGAGAGGGCGTCCCAAGAAATATACAGAAGAGGTGTTATTATCGACCAAACAATGAAGCAGAATGTAATTAATTATACTCCACAATTACTGTGAAAGTTCTTTAATTCGTGGATACCAATTTTTCGTGGTTTAGGTTAGAAACACCAGTTCATGGATTCTTGAATTCGTGGTTTTGTGGTTTTCAGTATACATATCAATGGAAATCCCTTTTTCGCTGGTAACCAAGTTTCATGGTTTGGCCTACCCAAGAAACCCACGAAAATTGGTACCCCGCGAAGAATAATATTTTCACAGTAATATAATCAAATGAACAATGAGCGGTATAAAATATAAAACACAGTAACTATATGCTACTTACTTACATCTGCCACTGTACCTTTATTATTTTCTCATTCAAAACATACAAACAGGAATTGCAGAGGCAAGGTATATCAAATGTATCAGACAAACATATTTAACATATTTGTATGGGTTATTATGGGAAGAGGTTTGTTTATCACATATTTCAACGCCTGAATATCAATCATTGTGTGTGCATTTTGTATTTTTCAGGCTAATATTGATATCGTTCCTCCGGGTTGTAATGAATGTTCATCGTTTAGTAAATACAATTTAAAGCCCTTGATATTTACTTACTTGTGATGAATCGTTTAATAATACTATTGTGCTATGTTTTGTAAAATCGAAAATGACTTCTTTGTCGCAGTAAGAACCAACAAATATGTTTGTGATACATATAAATAAGTGCATATATTTGTTTCAAATTTACCTCGTACATGTATTTATTTTTTTTTTTGTAATCAATCGAATTTTCGTTTTCTTGAATGGTCAATACATGAATTTTTTTCTTCAATTTTCGATGTTTCAATTTAAAAAAAAAAGACAAAAATGATTTCAGATAAGATAAAGCGGACATTAGGAAATGGTTGTCAACGTATTCCTAATGTCGATGGTTTTAAATTTGTAATATGATATGAATGCGTTTTGTCAGCCGACAGATTTTATCTATGTAATACTATATAACAGAACAGAAAGCATTCACGTCTGGTTTTCCCTATCTTTAGTTTGTATGTGTGATCTGTTATATTAGGTTCGCTACATTTTGTTTGTAGATCGTCTCTGTTTCAGGTGGTCGCGTTTATGTCATGTTATTGGATGCTGACGTATTTGAATTACCCCATTTCTGACGCTTCGGTATACTTTGTCTATGAAACGATAGTGTAAATTTTTTTTTTAAAGATTGAATAGAAGATACAGTCATCAAACATCTGATGATGTATATATCAGAGACTGGATCACACATTTGCACCTCTAACTATTAATCAATACTTACTTTTTTTTATATCAACTGATGGTGTATATTTTTGTCAAAAATTGTGATAATGTAATTACCTTGGATGTAACATATGTAAGACTGAATTTTGTAAAGCAAATATGTAGAAACTGATACGGTTTGTTCTGATCCTGTATATTTGTTTTGTACAAATATATTTTTTTAAAAAGCTATAATTGATTCTTCATGCTTATAGCCGTTTTTGATTGGTCGAGAACGTCTTTGCCAGAAAGTTCATACATGCATGAACTTCGCCAGATCATTCATACATGCATGAACGCCAGTAAACTTGAAACCAATATGGCGGCCGTGTAGTTCGAAAGAGTGTGGCAACGAACTGAACGACATAATATAGCCGTAAGAATAGTTTATTACATGCACATTGATTTTACCGGTCAAGTTTGTTTACAGAGAGTAATTTTCAGCTCGGGGAAAGAAACTTATAACTGAGTCTGTACCATTGAAAACACCTTGTTGTATTTCCTTAATAATTTATTCTGTTGAATTGTTTACAACTCGCATTTTTCAATGCCAAATATCACTTCGTTTATGCCGCCTTCACTGTCGTTATGCAGTCGACTATGTAAATATTCGTCCGCGCTCCCATACGTGTGAAAAAGAATGTGTGTGTGTATTGAAGCGTAAACATAAACCCTATGTATCAATATAACCGACTGAGGCTCTCAGAGGGTAAGTTTGACTGTCGGACAGAATTATAAGGATTGAACAGCTATTTTCGGTCGTTCATGCATGTATGAAGGATCTCGGAGCTCCCAAACTCAATGAACGGCCTAGCTATTTTCGGTCGTTCATACATGCATGAACGACCGAAAATAGCTTTTCAATCCTATAATAAAACTAAGAAAAAATATTCATTTTTTAATATGATATGAAGTTTATCTCAAGGCATTTTTAATGGAATTTACAAGGATTTGCATGTAAAGCCTTTTTAGTAAAAGATATTTGAACATAATAGTCACAGCAAGGAGAGCGTGATCAGAAAGGGGAAAAGAAACATAAATCTGAAATAAAGACAACATTTTATAAATTACACGATAACTACATTAATACTAGCTAAATGAATAAATAAACAAACCGGTACTACAGAATCTCCTTTTCATGAATAAAATAGTCCATTCAAATTGAAGTACATGTCGCTTACAGTTAATGCAGAAATTCTTTTACTTCTTTCCTTGCGTTAGGTTGACGAATTATTAGTCATATATATAAAAGGAGTGTCAAAAATAATTTGAGAAACATCACAATTCATTGCTTTAACGTGAATACAGAAAACGGAGATGATTTACATATAGATTTAGGTAATAAAATACAATTACGTAAAAACATTAAAGGTAGGGGAAACAAGACAGCACAAAAATAAACCAAAACTACTACATTATTAACTCCCACAAAAATGAAATTTTAATCAAGTGTTCCAGACCATACGCATGCCCCACTCCACAGACGGCACCGTCCAATTGTAAGTTAATTCGGTAGTTTGTCAATCTAGTTAGTTGTGAAATTTTAACTCACTGTGAGAAACTTTATTTTCTAAATCAAAATATAATGGCCACTGTAAAGCTCTCTGTGGTGATGATATTAGCAAAACATGTACATAACTATGAGTTGGAAGCTTATTTTTTTGCATGGAAAGTAGACGTACAGGTAACAGGCACGACAAGTACAGGTCATCTGTGAAATTTATACTCCATAAAATGTTTGTATACTGCTACTTTTAATTGGGAGTTTCACAATTGGAAAGTCAAAATCTTCACGCATGTAATAAAGTGTCGATTTCAAACAGTAGAGGTATATTAGTTGTCTCCATAATTTCTTGTTTATTTGTGCAGATTGTATTGTCATTTATTCTGAATCATCAGATAAAACAAATGTTTATAATGGTAACAATATGACACACGCGTTAAGATTCATCTGAATTGTAAAAAGCAGATTGTATGTAATAATTACAATATGATGAACACACTGAAGTGTTTATCTTTATTATATGTACAAAACATGTTTTTTTAATATGTAGAATATATTATACAACTGCAAAAACAGAATAAATTTTTCCAACAACTGGTGGAAGATTCACCATCAGTTGATAAATTACTTTTGTTACTTTGTATGTAGGATTTTAGTTACTTTATGTTCTTTGTTGTGAACGTCTGTTTTCCATGTCTGGTCTTTGTCCCTGGATTACATTCTTTTGATTACCGCTATAACCTTGGTTCCCTTGATTACTCTTTGATACTTAGCGCCTTCTTTTATTCTATTCTTAAACTGTCGCTGATGTGGGAAGAACACTTTATTCAAGGTAAGTATGTAAGATATGCATTTTAAGGGAGGTCATACGGATACGAATATGTCTATATTGCAATAACTAATATGGAGGATTATTATGAAACAAAGAACGTAAATCATAATGAAAACTGACTTGATAAACTGCCATAGAAATACGACTGTTCGGAGTTTATAGACCGTAGTTATTTGAATACCAATCACGGTCATGTATGATCCACAACATTAGGTTTACTCAAGTTTTTTTTTTTGTGTAATTACGAATACTAACTTATCACACTAATTAAGCTACTGAATTACAGGCTTTAGAACAATTTGCCCTTCAATTAAATATGAAAGAAAAGAGATATGTTCTAATGTTTACGTTAGGATATTTGTATTTATATTGGTGACAAGTATTCCATGTGTTTGCGAGTATAATGCGATACCCTGTGAGAAATATTTTTCGTAATTATCATTATATTTAAACAACGCTATAAAGTTGAAAAAGATAGCACTTTTTGTGTATCCGTTACACCCTTCATTTCATGCATTATAAAGCTAGGACACCGTTGCATTTGGCAGAAAATTTGACTGTCTTTGTGGATATAACCCACTAAAATCTTCAAAAATCTTTCGCAACACAGTGTTAGACAATCAATTGCACGATATCAGTGACGCTGACCATCAGCTGAATGTTCCTACACATGGTGTAATTGTCGTGTGCGTGCTAATAAATATACTCAATACTGTTTGACCCGGTTTGCATTCATATGTGGTATTTGTAATACATGACGGACTCAGTGGTTTCTTGACGCCCATTGCTATCATTTAAAGTATCTCACGGCTCGTTAAAAACATCACATATACATTACACAGCCTACAGCATTTGCTGAATCTTTCACCAAGCAAAATACTTACCAGTTCATGTAAGACAGATAGGTAAGTCAACTTATTGGTGCATGCCAGTAAATTGATGAGATATCTCCAATACCGAAATAAATAATATTATGTCTCCGATCATCATTCTAAAATTTTGTAGGATCGGTAAGTAAGGATTTATTTTTTTATTTTTATTTAAATGTTAAATTGAAATAAGTGTGACACCGAACTCAGAATACAATGAAAACCAAACAGGCAAAGTCTAAACAATTTAAAAGTCTATGGCCAAAAGTACAATACGGCATGTTAGTCTATGGCCAAAAGTACAATACGGCATGTGTGTTTACATTCGATTCTGAAAGAACTCTTTCGTTCTGTGAATATGAAATTTGTAAACCTAACCAAAACCCAATTCATGGTCTGTTTTATTTTACTAGTGCAGACTTTTCTATAGAATATTAAATCAATATCAGCAAGTTTTAATTATATTTTGTTTGTGAAAAGGCCTTAAATAAACTTTCTTAAGAAATTCTTGAGTCATACGTCGTTGCCAACTAGTTGAACTTGGCGCCCCACTGTCAGAATAAACATAAATGACGAAGATCGACAGCTTTGTCCTGTCAAAGGTTGGCCTACGTTATACTGTCATAACTACAGGGATCAACAAGAAGTGGAGTATGCTGGTTGTGACGGGTAGTCAGATGAAACTGTACATGTATATGATCCGAAGACTCTAGGAACCGCATCCCAGCTCTGTTGAATGATAGACTAATAACTGAAGCATCTTTTGTTGTCGTAACACTTCTCGGAATACCAGAATAACCAACCTAAAACGAAACACTAGATCATATACTTTCAACGTAAAAAGAATCAAATTCAGTTCTAGTGTTTTACTGATACTGCAATGCATACTCGTAGCCAGTTTAGTATTATTTGAAGAAATGTATACTGTCTCGTTTGATTTGTTTGAAAGAGTAATCAAGGAAACCAAAGTTATAGCGTTTTATAACTAAAATCATACATACAAAGTAACAAATGTAAATGATCAACTCGGACTCCACTAAAAAGATGGGAGCATGGACCAGGTGCACCGGTAGGGTAAGCGTACTCTCTTTTCTAGAAATACCCGCCGAGTTGCTCATAAAAAGTCAAGTTCGGGGTAGACAAACGAGGAAAGGAAAACTTTGACCCGTTGAATAAATCAGTTTTCACGGTGCTGATGAATACACCATAACGATCCACGAGTTCACGATGACGACCATAAAACTTCTGTAGTGATGACTTGTTCCAGTTCCAGAACCCTATTTGTTAGAATTCTAGCGCGATACAAAAAATCTGCGTAGTTTAGGTAAGCTCTGGCATAACGTATGAGTTGTGATATGAACACTCCATATGCAGGAGCCGAAGGGATGTTGCCACAGATGAAAGGAGATTTGAAGTAATACTCGATATTAAATATTTTATTTGCTTCAGTACTCTGTAAATCATAAACATGCTGCTTTTTAGTTACCAAAGATAAATACCTGACACTATGGTTCTTGAGTTCACTGCTAGTAGGGCAAACACAACTAACCACATATGATCAGATTAGTTTACTGAATAGACAAAACACATTACATTTATTCAAATATCCCCCTAATTTACCTGAATTTTCTGACATATTGAAAAGTTGATAATTTTGATACCTATTGTTTGGTCTTGTTTCAAAGCTCTAGCTACTGCATCTTTTACCTCGAATTACCAGGAGTCGCTTAGTACGAATCAAACTCCGTATTGAAGAGTCAACGGTGGCCTCTTTTACCTCGAATTACCAGGAGTCGCTTAGTACGAATCAAACTCCGTATTGAAGAGTCAACGGTGGCCTCTTTTACCTCGAATTACCAGGAGTCGCTTAGTACGAATCAAACTCCGTATTGAAGAGTAAACGGTGGCCTCTTTTACCTCGAATTACCAGGAGTCGCTTAGTACGAATCAAACTCCGTATTGAAGAGTCAACGGTGGCCTCTTTTACCTCGAATTACCAGGAGTCGCTTAGTACGAATCAAACTCCGTATTGAAGAGTCAACGGTGGCCTCTTTTACCTCGAATTACCAGGAGTCGCTTGGTACGAATCAAACTCCGTATTGAAGAATCAACGGTGGCCTCTTTTCATTTTTGTATATAGTAATTAATAATTTTGAAATATTGTATGCTAACGATAAGAAATTTTACACATTTCCTTAATGTTGATCTGGTTCTAATATTGAACCAGTGTAATATAAATCTCAAAGTAAACTCTTTTTCCACCTGGTTTTTTCTCCCAGTTTTTAGTGGAGTCCGAGTTGCTCATTTACTTTTGTTACTTTGTATGTATACTTTTAGTTACTTTATGTTCTTTGTTGTGTATGTCTGTTTTCCATGTCTGGTCTTTGTCCTTGGATTACATTCTTTTGATTATCGCTATAACCTTGGTTCCCTTGATTAGTCTTCCACTAATGTCGCTATTCAGTTGTTCATAACTGTCATTGTATTATTTCTACGGTCCTTCTGGTAATTAGAATATAATTCAGAATGAACTCCTACGTAACTTAATTTCTCATGGTCTCATGGTTCAAAATTCAGAGAACCATAGCGCCTCAATTGGAAACGTATTTTCAAAACCATAATGAAAGCTCTTGGAGATTATGCCAGACCATAGTAAAGAAATAAAAAAGAACAAGAAACAGAACACGAGGCCTTGTCAGATTGGATACGTACCATTCGATAATTGGTCCGAAATCGTATTGTGAATCTCAAGAAATGTGTCAATAAAAGAAGCAAGTCCTTGAGACACTTGAATGCCTTTCTTGACTACATGAGAAACATGTGATCATCCATGCAGACAACGCTTCAAATGACATGGTTTTTATTTGTAAAGCCCATTACATCAATTGCCTTATTAAAGATTTACTTCAGAACCTAAAATCTCGCAGCTTTTCGGAAATTAGTTCTCTCCAAACTTTTGACTTCTCACCTATTTACACTTTGTTGCCACATGATAAATTGAAATCTTATTTAAAAGAACTTGTTCGTAAATCTTTTGCTGTTTCAAAAAATTATGCTGCTCTTGGTTACAAGTCAACATATTTTTCTATGTTGTTGCTCATAAAAAGTCAAGTCCGGGTAGACGAAAGAAGAAAGGAAAACTATGACACGTTCATTAAATTACCGTCATGATCACCGTTTCAATCGCATTCTATATAGAATTAAGCGTCTTACAGAATGGCTACCTAGTGTTTTGTGTTATGGTTGTCCAAACATTTAAGATTGTCACCATCTCCTGATTGACTGGCGTCCTTCAGTGATCGGCGAGTGTGGGTATCTTGCAAGAAACAATAACAGTTCTCCATTAATGAATAGCCGATTTTATTTCACGTTTTATGGGATTCTATCTGTGGTAAAGTGGAATAGAATCGAGTTTCTCTCTGAAAGCCTCCATATCAAGATAGAATATTGCATTTAATTAATAATGAAAGACATCATCGTTTATTTACCATTTTTTAAACAAATGTCGCAATTGTTAAGATTCTGCTATTGCGTAGTCAAAGTAATAAACTGAGATCGTATCTTTTAAACAGTACTGAAGTTCCAAAATTCTTATTCATTTGTTGGGGAGCTATAATTGTGGTTAATGTCTTTATATAACAACTGAATTATATACCGCGTAAAGTCATGTTGATACGAATGCGACGACTATAACAAGCAAGGCTTGCAAATAAATTAATAAAAGAACTAGACGAGTAAACACTACTGAGTATATAAAGACAAACTAGAGGCAATAACCAAACTCTAGCAAATAACCAATAGGAATAGTCAGATGAAGAAAAGTCCATAAAACAAATTAATGTCAAAGCTAAACAAACCGGAAATTATAAAGCAGCCACAATAGACCTGACTTGTTACAGGCATTTCTGATGGTAATGGTGAGTCAAACCAGATTTTAAATGGATACTAGGATTTGTTTTTAGTAATACCAACAGGTACATGTAGTACGTATGTTCGAGTGAATTTAAAACAATGATAAAAACGGACATCTTTGAATTAAACTGCAAATGTCCATTTCTACATGTACTAGTATTGTATGTGCTGTAAATTGTACAAACGCATGCATGCAATTTGAGAGATTAAACGAACGCGCATTTGTATATTTAAAACTGTTGATCAAGAATATTATATCCTAGCACATGTTTTCATAAGGTCAGTTAACAAGGTATGATATTAAAACAATTATCTGATATCTATGAATAATGATAATTTAAACAAAATGAATTGAACGTTGAAAAAAAACTGGCGTTTCCGTAAGGTCGACTAAATCACAATTGTTTACTTGTATAAAGTGGTGTTTATTATTGTTAACTTGTTGAAAACCTTTAGTTGATCTCCGGAAGTGTTTACTTGTGTTCAGTTACTAAAACTGAACACAAGGTAAGAAATATTTGCATATTCATTACCGAGTTGCTGAAACGTTGGACATACGTTGTAGTCGTATTTGCAGTAAGCCCGTACATACAAGTTTAAACCGTTATTTTGTACAGAGAAATGGCAGATTGAAACAACTATGAACATGCTTAGACTAAACAAAAGTGATATTGTTGGAGAAAATAAATAACAACGTTCTATCGTGTCATTTATGAAAGAGACAAAGGTGTATAAGTTTTCTCACTAATTTTAAAGGTCCTTTGGGTAGAAAAAATGTAAATTATCTTTGTGGTGATTATTCATAGATCATTCATCATCAATATTTCGTCAACTGAAACTGAAGGGCTGGGCTATTCGCTTCTCTAACACAAGTATTGTCGACCAGAAATTCCAATTTGTAAGATAATCATATTTTGAGTATTTCTTACTCACATAATGGACCTTTTCTTTACATGATACTGGACAAATATATCGTTAAGTAACCCCTACTTTGTACAGAAAGTTTGAGGAATAAGATTACAAAGAAATGACAATTCAGCAAGTTGTCATATGGCACTGTGGTACTGATGTGTACAAGGTAGAAAAGTTAAGTTTGCTTGCTCTATTACAAATAGGTAAGATTACTAGTGTAGGTCTAATGTATTCTTGAGAATGCACATCGGATTCACACCACTTGTAGTGTAAGCCTTATAGCAATTAGTCCTGCTGTATTGAAATAAGAATAGAAATTTGAACGGATTTTATTTCCCTTCTTGTAAGACCTAACAAGATACAAGATTTGTGGGGACATTTGTAAAGTTTAGTATCCAATAAGGGAGAGTACTATTTATCTAAAGACACGAGTTTTTATTACGAAAAGATATAAAATAAAGACAGTTTTATTTTTACATTAAAAAACAGAATGCGTTGAGAGTTCATATCATTTCCGAATAAAAACCGTTTTAAAAAATACATTTTAAAACAAGGGAATAATTTTGGCCCTTTCCCGACTCTTTTACCTTGTGAATCTGATTTTCCTATATGTCCATTTTCCAGAATGTGTTCATTGTGTTTGCTTTTATATGGCATTTGAGCAGCAAGTTTACTTTAGTGTGTACGTGAAACGGTTATGTCGTGAAATAAAAAAATATTTATCCCATAATTAAACAATCTACACCGTTTCATGTTTAAAAGTATTAAACATTGTGTCATATTTTAGAGTGATTTTAACAAATTTCAACGCAGCTTATTTATATCAGAACAAATTCAATGTTCTTACCAAAACAAAAACACATTTAAATTTGGTAACAGAAGGAAAATCCTTATCACTATAGGCATTTTTAGTTTTGTTCGGCGTTGGTAAGATACATTTACAAGAGGGGAATTTCGAACTAACCGTAACAATGTCAATGGATTATAGAACAGGTATCTATATCATATCATTGACTGGTATTCATCTGTTTGTGACGTGTTTCTTTGCGTTATTGGGTCATTTTAATGGATTTGTCGATTTCTAAGTTTCCATTTGTTACATTCTGGCAGCTGCTCCAAAACTCAGAACACCAACTTAGTTACAACATGATTGTAACTTTAAACTTAATTTGTGCTTTTTTAATTTTTTATCTTTAAAGTTTAGAGCAGGTAAATGGAAGGACCATTACTGACATATTTTCAATCCTTGGAGTGTTCAAATCGTTTTATAAGACAACAACAAATCAGTTTATTTTAATTGTATTTGAGTCCTTCGAATATGTGTTAACTTATATATTCAGGTTAAGCGTCGCGCAATTTAGTCAGTGTAATTCGGTAAAATATTTCAGGAGTAAATTATTGAGATGATTGGTTTATTGCTTACACTTGCCGGAAGTTATTGACGACGGGTACAAATAAAACAACCATACACAGAAGTTTTTAAACTGGTAATTAAGTGATCAAACTAGAAGCCAATCCTATATGGAGAGCTTCAATATTAGATGCTAAGAGCAAACAAAGGTAGATCTGTAACAACCTAGCGTATATATATAGGACATAAACTAGGGAAACAAGGAGATTCAACGGTATTATTTCCTTGGGATTCACTACTCTTGACAGATTGATCAGATCGATAAATAATGGATTCAACTGATATAAAAAAAAAAATACAGCCTTCGTATATTGGAGTAAAGTATTGATTTGTTTTTCTTTCTTCATCATTTTTATGCCATCAGATAAGTTAATCAGGACGAATAATGAACCAACAAACTAAGTTTATTACTTGTTGCATTTTATTCATTCAATATTTTTGACAATTGATGCGTAAATTTTCCATTTAGGCATATATTCTAAAATGTAAGCGGTATCTAGCAGAGCCTGTGCATGAACATTTATAGATGTGTATCTTTTGAGACCGTGTTTTTTATATAACATATTTCCTAGATATTCAGGTATAGTCTCGAATCGTGTTTTGTGCTGCTTTCGCGTATCATGTGATCGTTAGAATTGTTTCATGCCAGTTTTAATATCACATCTTACCGTAAGTCTAACTTTTTATTTAAATGTTATTTTTCAAAATGATTCATTAATTATTTAGTTTTATTAAACGGTTTAGGTTAACATTGTCTTTAATAAATTCACCTCATATGATCTTCTGTTGGCAACTAATACTCCGGCATTCGAGTACTCGAGCCCATGCTGGTCCGGGTGTCAAAGGAATAGGCCCATAGCAGCGCTAATTATAAGGTTGTCGTAAATAGTGCTCAGAACCCTAGCTGTGGGCTATGGCGTTCTGCCTACAGAGCAACTGGTTTGTGCGCACCAGTTGGTGGAATGGAGTAACACTGGCGTGTTACATTCTGGGGTTGTCAAGCTATAATACCAAAAACCTGTCCGCAAACCATAGTGGTGCAACGTGTTGAGAAAGATGCCAAGTTCCTCGCACATTAAAGAACCCTGCTATGGTATTTGATAGGAGTAGGAACCTTTGAGCACTGCCACAGGAGGATAAATTGCCCGACGCTACCTATCCCTCCCTTTTTCTAGTGGCAATAAAAATTTATCGATTTATTTTTTAAATACTCGGATACTCGTTTGCGTTGAAACATCTTGATGCAGTTCCCAGTTACGTTCGAACTGTGCAAAATGTCCCTTTGTAACACTAATCGATATCAATTACCAAGGTAAAAACAATTTACTCCAATGGTTAGACACTTTTTTGTAAAAGTGTTTGTTTACGATAAATTTTAAGGACAAGACGAAATTAAAATTGTAACTCCCGGGAATACATAATGTCCTTTGAAACATAGATTCACATATTATAATTGTTATTATGGAAGGTTACTTGTCAAGGTTCTAGTATTTTAATTTGATTTCTGGGATAATTTGTATGTTTTCCATTAAGGTGTAGGGCGATGCCAATACTCATCATAGTTCAACTTGTATAAAAACGGCAATAACACAAGTTGAAGTCTTATCCGAGTACTTGCGAGTTGGATGAGAGAGAAATCGAGTATTTAAAGTCTTCATATCTTTTGTCGTCTCTATGAAGTAACAATGAAATAATATAAATGAGCAAGTCACACAGCATTACGTATGCTCAGTCTGCAGCGCTTTGAAGTATTGAAGACGTAAATCATCGTTTTGTTATTTGATGTACACAGTGTTCTTTTTGGTGCCATTGTTTTAATGTGCATATCAATATTTTACTATAGTTCTAAATCTGACTACTTTTCAGTATAAACTGATAAAGCTCTTTGGGTTTTGTTTGAATAAAAGTCGTGAATAATGACATAAGAATATTGCATAATATCAAGCGACTTTGTCAGGCTTGTATGAACACAAACAATCAGACTTCTATGAACACAATTAGGCTTGTATGAACACTGACAATTAGGTTAAATGGACACACATAATCTGGTTTGTATGAACACAACAATCGAGCTTGTAAGGACGCAAACAATAAAGCTTTATGAACAATGACAATCAGGCTTGTATGAACACAACAATCAGGCTTGTGCGAACACTGACAATCAGGCTTGTACGAACACTGACAATCAGGTTTAAATAAACATAAAAACACACCAATTTCTATTTTGGGACAGTTGGTTCATTCCATAAAAATCAAAAACAATCAAAAACTGTACGAAGAATAACTACATACTTTATTAGTAACTGGCGGTACAATCGCTTTAAAAACCCAGAAAGGACAACCTTATGTAATCATGAACGATAATAGCATTTTGATATCTCGTAAATGAATTTGCTGTGCTTGAACACATCATAAAGTTTGCAAGTCATCTTAATTGTCATATATAGTATTTGATGTATCTAAGATGGTACTTCTGGTAACCGGTGCCCTTGTTGATTTTGAAAAACTATTGTTTTTGTTTCTAAATACGCAATGTCGGACAGGGCATAGAATTTTCAAAATAAGCTGTCGAACACGAGGCGAAAGCAAGGCATAAAGTATCGGATTTATACAACTGTTCAGCTGTAGTAACCATCCAGATATAGTAAAAGCCAGGTACTCAGCTTTATAAATTTCAGTAAAGTACAGAAATCGAAAAATTTGATAGGACAAAGGAAGAAGTAGAAATGCAAGAACAGCGGCTACTACTATTTGTTCCATTTTCTTTATCTGCTGGTCATCCTTTCTAAATTGGTTTTGTTTCAAATTAATAATTTTTAAAGTGTGAAACACGATCATAACAATACTTGGCAAAGCGTATGAAATCCCACATTCTGAAACGATTCTTATGGCACCATTACTGTTAATATTGTAGGTTTTCCACGTTTCAAATAAAACTCCGATTATCCACAGGGAAACGAATGTTATTGCTATGACGTGCCTCTTTAGAAGTTGTTGAGATTTGAAAGGATGAACGATTATTATATATCGGAATATCGATAGACTTGCAACCGAAAATCCCGAAATGAAGTATGCTGAACCCATTACATTACTTAAAATATACCGAACGAAATAGTATGACACATCGTCGACACACTGAACATAAGTATGAAAGTCTTTTCCCAAATCCACGTTGCTAACTATTACTAGCAACCATACAACTGCACTAAAACAGTACATGCAGTCTGCAAAGGCGATCTGTGCAATGGTTGCATACGTCACGTTGTGCAAAGACTTATTGCCAATTATTACTATGACTGTTAATGCGTTAATAACGCCACCAAGGAAAATAACTATCAGTTTAATCCATTCCAACGTTGGTAAGTTCCAATTACAACCAGATGAAGACACGCCAATTGTACAATTTTCTGTGGAATTAAAATAAGGCAACGTAATCGTCAAATTGTCAAGTTCAGTTGTATTCATATTACTGATAGACAAATCCGTTCGAAACAAATGTTCAATATATTTTGAATTATTTTGTTCTGATCCAATTCTGGTCTGGTAATGTTATGAAGCATTTATAATGGGAATCTATTTGTCTAATCTGATTTTACAATATCATCACAGCTCCGCCTCCAGATTCAAAGAGCAGACGATCTGCCTATGATATGTCTGCTGGAACTAATCATTCAAACATTGCAAAATTTCCTATGAAAAGCTAAAATAACATGAAAGGCAAACATTCTATTATTGCTAGTTGAAATTATTTTGTAGTTCGTTTTAATTAAACATTGTATTGTTGCTGTTTTGGCTTCATGAATGTTTTTTTTTATTATTTTATATCGATTCTTTTTTATGTTTGTTTTGTTTTGTTTTTATTTTGTTTTTGTTTTTATGTTTTGTCTTTATTTTTGTACAGTTAAAGTGTTGAAAATTTCATAAATGTTTCATTTGACATTTGACAAATTTGTGACTCAACTTATATCAATTCAATTTGTGAAAAAGATTGTTTTATGAGTATTGCAACTCCTTCCCTTGTCCTTTGTGGCTTTGTGTATTCGTATAAATGTAGTCTCCTCACATGTTTTTTATTTTTTTCAATCGCTCTTTCATTTTACAAATGCTGATGGAAAAGTCTATTATTAATAAGTCCAGTACTAACTACTCTGATTTCATTGAAAGCCATAAATATATGCGGAATAGACTCCTGAATCAGGGGTATGAGGAAATGCGTCTTAAAAAGTATCTTACAAAATTCATTTTTAAATACTCAGTTTCCTCTAAAACAATGAGTATTGATTGTTTTTTTTAATGTTCTTTGTGCTGATGTGACCACTGATTTACCGATTATGACAAAAGCATGCATATGCTTTTTAATCACCACTGTTATAGTCACGCTGCAATGGAATAGGGAGGTTTAGCGCGTTGTAAAACCTAAATTTAACCCACCATTTCGTCTGAAGTGCCTGTACCATGTCAGGACCATTGCGGTACCAGCTGCTCCGGTAGTGTAATACCTATTTTTGCCATAATAATTTATGTTGGACTTCACTTGATTATGAATTGGATCAGTGTCCGGTTCTTGGAATGTCGGCAAAAATAACGAAGCGTGAGGGGTGGCATGATTTAAATGCGTAAAAATCTAAAAACATGGCCTTAACATGAACACATGAAACGAGACGATATACATAATTTGTGTTTGTGTTTCTGAAACTCCATCAGTTCACATGTCATTCAAAAAATCATTGATATTGTCGAGACACACTCTAGTTTAACGTCCATCAAGTTTATGATACTAAATCGGTTTGACAGTTTTCAAATACGTCCGTCGGCGTGCTAGCTGCCAAAGCTCCATCTAGCGTAGTGTTTCTGAACAAAAAACATTACTTTGTATGTATGAGTTTAGTTACTTTATGTTCTTTGTTGTGTATGTCTGTTTTCCATGTCTTGTCTTTGTCCCTGGATTACATTCTTTTGATTACCGCTATAACCTTGATTCCCTTGATTACTCTTCCAAATAGCTGTTACTTTACCGCTATAACCTTGGTTCCCTTGATTACTCTTTGACATTCTTATTTAGGAAATAGATCCTATCTCTTTTTCGAGTAACCAAAATATTTATGTAGAACTATACATATAAGAACATATACGTAATTAACAATTTCTTGCCTGTGATAACGTCCTTTGGTGATGAAATAGGCTTCCCTTTTATCCTGTTGGATATAATCATCAAAAGTGTCCTTTCATACTGAGGTATATTTCTGTATCTGACAAGTTAAGAATTTACCCATGTCATAACATTTCAATACTTTACTTACCGCTAAGACTCGATATTTATTCCTACTAATTCAATTATAGTTTGCTATCAGCTTGAAATATTTATCAAAAGGGAAGCATGCATCGGGTATTGAATTATTCTGATTTGTATTTAAAAGTTACTCCACTTTCACACTTTGTTTTCATATGATTTCGCTTACCTATTGAGCAACTGAGATCAATTGTTTAATACCGGGTTCCACCAACCTCATTCCGGGGACATCATTTTCAATCAGTGTAACTAAATGAAACTTACTACTTACTGCCATTTTGTTTTCAATGCTTGTACGAAAGCGCGTGATAGTTATAGACGAACTATTCGACCTTATACCTTATACTGATTGTCATGGTCTGATATGTCTTTTGGCCGAATCGTCCGGCATTCATAAAGAATTATTGGTTGTCATGATCCGAAATGTCTTCGGGTCGAATTGTCCGGCACTGGTTAACATATGGTTCTTATAATTTGCCAAACGTCTTAAATGATATCATTTAATGTATTTAGTTTTACTTCATTCTGTTTCATTTTGTATAGTTTAATTATGTTTTCATTACGATTTGATTCATTTTATCGAGTTGATTCGTTTATATTCTTTCTTTTATCGATTATTTTCGTTTCATTTTTAGTTCGTTTTCGTTTCGCAATTTTTATGACCCGAGAATTATGGGTAATATTGATTACGTAATTTTCGTAAACATCTGGGCGCCATACTGCAGACTATAATGCCAACCCTATCTTGGAAAAGCTATGATTCGATTTGTATTTATTATTGTAAGTGGCAAATATTTTCGGAGACTGGTTTTGCTCTCAATCGCACATGTACAAGTATACGCAAATGAAGCTGCCATTACACTATTTTTCAGCTCCTAAAAATGCAGGTACAAACCGGATATCGATGCTTTTTCGTGCCATAAGTATACAGAACCAAGTTGATAATACAACCATAAACGCTCCCTGCGGGAGCGTATAAAATCGATACTGAATCACGAATCTCGACTTGTATTATTTATATTGTCATTGTAGTGGAAAATGTTGAGTGGATATTTAACTCAGGGTTGAAAGATAAAAGAGTCACATCATAAAGATTATTTATAGAAGGGAATTTATCTAAACAATATATTCTATTGACAGGAAATTGCAAAGAATTCTTCTTACGGTTGATATTTATACAATAGATACCATTCAACGTTGACATTGGCTCGAGCTGGAGGCAATATCATTTTCCAGATATGTCATTACATTATTACAGGGCACTCTCTTATCTTCAGTTTTATCATTTGTTCACTTTTAGGCTATGTTTATCTGAAGCGGGCATACTTAATTGTAATGTGTTACGCTTATCATGTTGTCATGACCTCTTAACAGTTAAGCAATTTACTTTTTTTCCAAAACGCGCTCAGTTTTTGACTTTATTGCAACCACCTAACATACAGCTCAATTTTTCTATAAGTATTGCTAAGATAATTTAACTTCATTTTTTTTTTGGTCGGTCGATAAACAAATCGTACGGTAACTTTTTTGTAAAATTGATGACTTTTTCAGGATCATGATTGTTTTTGAAAGTAACAATACTGTAAAATATGCTTTAGAATATATTCCGTCGATACAAAGATAGAAATGGTTAATGATGCCTTTTTGGGTCAAAGTTTTTCTTTCTTCTTGGTTTCAAGTCGAGACATCGTCTAGTTTTGATGTTTTGAGAATCCACATTTAATTTGCATTTGTTTTATTCGAATTACGTATATTGGTGATAAGTGAACATAAGCACACTATTCGATGAACGTCTAATTGTAAGTGACTCTCATCACGTCCATATTTAAGGTTGTATACATTATTTCCTGGTGCGCTCCTCTTTTTCTCTACCCAAATATTCAGACAGGTTTAATACAAAATAATTTGTGTGTGTATGAATTTATAACTTAAAATATTATGCATAATTCTCAACGGCTTTAAGGTAAATTTATGATGTGCATCATAATACTTTTAAAAAAATGTGTCATTCTGATTTTTTTGTTATGCAAATATTTTGAATCCAAACAGTAATTTATCTGCGTCACAAATAAATTTATACAATTAGCAATGAAAATGCACAATAAAAGCAACACCAAGATGGGAATGACAAACATAGATATCCAAGATAAAATGCCACCCTGATCAACTTATTATTGTCTTTATCCGTACATATACTATTAGACCTTTTCATGATTTAAAACGGGTTAAAAATGACAAAATAAATAAAATAAATAAATATATGACATGATCCATTCGGCTTCAAGTATTTCATATTTGTTTGTACCCGCTTCAAGTGTCGTAGAATAATCAAGGGAACCAAGGTTATAACGGTAATCAAAAGAATTAATCCAGTGACCAAGACCAGACATACACAACAAAGAACATAAAGTAACTAAAATCATACATACAAAGTAACAAAAGCAAATGAGCAAGTCGGACTCCACTAAAAACTGGGAGCATGGACCAGGTGCACCGGTAGGGTAAGCGTCCTTTGCTTTTCTAGAAACACCCGCCGAGTTGCTCATAAAAGTTCAAGACCGGGGTGGACAAACGAGAAAACCCGCATTTTTTGTGGACATCTTCCGAACCCCATTAAACAAATTGAGAAGCTACCTTCAAAAAAGCACATAGAGCAAAGAAATTTCCAAAGAAACGAAGAAATAAGAATTATATTTTTTTTGTTTTTCACATAAAATGAACCATTGAAAGTATAAAGTAAGTTTCAATAACACGAATTACAAGAAGTTTAAAATTTCATATCCTATATGATGAGAGGTGTTTTGAGTTTCATTAACCAGAGATATCGTGTTTAATTAAAGCCATAATAGGTTAAAATGCAACATGACTTTCGATCAGTATATGACCTTTGTTGCAGAATAAAATTTTATCCAATTAAAAGCTCTTTTTCCGTCTTTGATTGATGTATGCTACAAGTATATATAAGGTGTGTGAATAAACATTTTTACCAGGTCACTCGCCTGACTGTAATGCACATTAATAAATAGCTCATTCTTCTCGGACATGAAATGAAGTCATTGTTAAAAGGAAAACAAATTTAAAAAATATGTCAATGTGGACAGAGATCTAACCATCAGTCTTTCAGAGTGTATAGTCCAAAGTATATATATTTAGCTCTTTCCACTCTCTTTTCCTTTCTTTTGCCCAATGTTTAGTAAAGTCCGGTTTGCCCGTTTATTTTTGCGTCTTTGTACGTATTGATTTGATTATTTCATATTCTTTGTTGTATGTGTCTATTCGTTATCCTTGGAATATTCTTTTGACTCGAATATTGTTTCATTAGATTATTCTTAGCCTGTTTATTTTTTGTTTTGTTGGTGTAGTTTTGCTTGTTTTGTTACTAGCTTTGATCTGATGTAAACATTTATTTAATTTATATTCTTTCTTTTCTTTATATATACGCTGCGTAATTACTTAATGAACACATCTGAAGCATTTGACAGTTATAATCATCTCCAATAAAATGCCCCATACAAGTTTATATAATAACGCTGATAACAACTCATAATTAAAAATCAGAAAAATATATTAATGATAAATGAAGTGGCAATGTCAATGATTAAAAAGTTAAATGGAAATAGTCACTAGTTCCTTTCTTGTTTCCTGACAGTCGGTCCAGGTTTTATGACCAGCCAAACGCTTTCAGGGTGGCTATAACAGTTCCAGTGTAGGTTTGTGTTATGTACACAAAAGTACAATTGGGTAAAAACTTACAATTTGCATTCAACCGCGGATGCAAAATTGTAAAGCTTTTATTTAATCCGTTGAGTTTCCTATCCGGAGAATGGGATAGACGAAATGATAACACACAGTTTGTATCACTTTCCAGTCATTTCCTTTATAATCCTTTGTGAGATCTCTGATCCATGTGGAAGTATCCCCCGATCGATTTTTTGTAAGGTCGCACGAATATCATTACCTTTAATCCATTCTCTTTCGTAGGAAAGTTTGACGTTTGAACAATTATCCATGAATTTCTCGTGTTCGATGTTTAGCAAAGTATCTTTTAAAAGACTTGTTCTTCTGTTTGAATTAAACAATTGAGGCATTTTTAAAGTCTTTACCTTAAATTATTTTTACTGTACAATATGATAACAAAGTATAATTTGAGCTATAATCCTTTTAAAACTGGTACATTTATAATAATTCAGCTAACGTTATTGTATTCTTTTAATGTAGACGTGTTTCCTCTGTCTTCAACTGACATATGCTACTATATTTATAGGCTTTAGTTGTGTACATTAGGGATTCAAACTCCTCCACGGATAGTGACATATATGTGTACTTTTTACTTATATAAAGGTTTAAATAAATAAAAAAATCCTTAAACTATGCGAAAATTCAATATAAGTGTTGTGTTGCTTACGTACTTTGAACCTGATAATAATGTATTAGAATAAGGTGTGAATGTACCTGACGTTCGAAAGATAAGGAACAAACACTTAAAGGGGAATTCAGATTATTATTTCATTAATTAGTTATTAGAAAGTTACTGATGGTCAATAAAGGGTAAAAGTGAGATCAGAAATGCTATAAACAAGGCCGAGAAACCAGGCAAAACTGAAGACACAAATTTCAAGCTACGCCCAGAAAAAAAGACAATGAACACCACTGAAAAAAACTAGGAAGATGGATCTCGAAAATCTAAGTATTTTAGAAATCTAACCTTAAATTAGATGAATAGATATGGAATTCGTGAGTTGACGTTGTTGGAAAATGATAAGTGTGGTAACGATTCTTGGGTCCTCTTTTCTTATTGCAGTATTTGTATTTTGCGAGGAATTATGTTGCTTAGTTAAATTCAACATCGGTAGAATTATCATAAGTTTTCTTGTCCGCTTGAACGAATGAAGTTGCTTCGATTCTTATTTCAAAATGATTTGTAAATTTCCTACAGAATTGATGTCGACTACGATGTTTAACTTGGACAATTAGAATTTTAAAACAAATGCCAAATTCATTCTGAAATGTTAAACCAGAATTTCCGAGTAAACCGGTAAAATGGAAGCATTATTTAATTTGTCCATTAGAAGCAATTTAATTTTTTCTAGATATTAATCTACCTAATACAATAGATTTTTGCTATATATTACATAATTGATGTCGGTGAAATGATAAATGATATTTGATGTTTGATTTTTCATTCAAATGGGAAAAATGCGTGTTAGGAGTTTCAGTAGGTGACCATTGGGGTGTGATAGAAAAAAAAACAACTCTCAGTGTTCAAATAAAAATATTCTGTTTTCTCAATTGTTACAGTTCCACAAAAAAAAAATGTTAAATGTAATCTTATTTTTTGAGGAAAATAAATCATGACACACTGAATAATATGACCATACTGTTGAAAATTTTTGTAATTTTTATTTTCATGTAATAAAAGGAGTGCTAATAGTTTCGATTTCTAATTACCTTATGTACATTTCCAAAATCCTTTTTTTAATTTCAGAAAATTTTATGAGAAGTTTGTCCAAGTTCTTGTATAGTTTTAGTGTGAACATGTCCACTAGTAATAAAATTATACAAAACAAATGATACGGCTTTAATTATTTATCATACAGTCAATGTTATTCCATTTTTATCCCAGAGTTATGAGGATCTCAAGCTTTTTCATCTGAAGTTAACAACAAGTCTTTTACGTGTGAGTAAAAATCTCCTACATCATAGGAAAAATCCCTACTTTCAGCTGTTTAACTGCTTTAATGAAGGTGACTATTTAAATGACCATAGATATTAAGCTCCATTGTTACTAATTTAATTGAGGAGTTTATTTAACAAAGACTGGTATTTACCTCGGGTGTTCCAGTTCAACAAGGTCAGAAGTCATCGTCAATCGAGTGTAAATTTTATTAATCCTTTCAATCTAATGTCTTTTCAAAATACAATAAGTTATCTTCTTCCTTTGTATTCTATATGTCTATTTGTCTTCTCCAACTGGGTTTAAAGACTTATTTGTACACCGCTCTTGTTCGTGTTAGAGATGGTATCAACAGTGCTCAACGTACTGCTGTCAGTAAGGGAATATATATTGCGTTCAGAGTAGAAAACATTCGGTCGTTTAATACAATGTAGCTTTTTAACATCAAACGAACAGCAACAACAAAATAGAAGTTTAAACACCATAATCCTAATACGTGGTGATAACAATGCATATAAGATTGGGTTAATACAATTGTTTAGCTGGATCAAAAATCCAGCAATTGTAAATGGCCAATAGCCTGCCTTATAAATGGAGGCAAATTGAAGAAATGTTAATAACTGCCACATCAATGGAAGGATTCCAAAAGCTGAAACTGCTGTAATGACTATTCTTTCCATCTTTTGAATTTGTTTGTCGCACTTTCTAAACTGGTTGCGTCTCAAGTTTATAATTTTTAGCGTATGAAATATTATTAAGAAAATGCACGGTAGAGTGTATGAAAGTCCAAGATCAGAAATAATTTTTAAGATCTTACTTTTTCTTGTATGTTTCGATACTTCAAATGAAAGTGCTGTCGACCATACAACAACAAATATGATCACAATTAAGTGTTTTCTAAGAATTTCACTTGATTTAAATGGATGTACTATAATAATGTATCGAAAAACGGAGAGAGTCGCAACAGACCATGCTGACACGAGATATGACGAATTCATAGTTATCACCAATACCCCTGTAAGGAAGTCATAAAGAGTATTGTTCACACATACTACGTAGGTTCGAAAAGCTCTTTCTGTGTCCAAATATCCAATCAAAAATACCATCCATGCAAATGAACACATACAATATAAAAAGTCCGCGAATGCAATGTGGGCAATCGTTACGTATGTAACATTGTGAAAGGCTTTGTTTGCAACTATTACGAAGACAGTTAAAGCATTTGCTACACCTCCAACAAACAGCATGATAGTTTTAGTCCATTCAAATAAAGATAAACTCCAATGACATTCTGCAACTGGTGTATAAGAAGTATATAAGTCAGAGGTGTTGTTAACTCGTGACAATATTGTCTGACTTTCAGTCGACGTTATATTCATTTTCTTTTGTAAAATGATCGTCTGTTGTCAATAGAACTGTTATAATTACTACAATGATCTTAATCAGTTGTTTACTTTAGCGTTTTATTAAGGGCATTCTGTATGTAGGCGGGACAAACTCGTCATTGGTGATTCCTGTTACAGAAGACTCAATCTCAAAGGTCAGTGTAAAAACATTTGTTAACAATTAGCCATTTCGGAAGCAAAACTTCACTCGGAAGATCCTTTTCCTTTACTCAACATTGATTATTGCAATTATGAAATGGAATCTGAATTATTGATGTCAAAAGTTAATCTTGTGGGATACAGTAACTTCTTTATTCTACTTTGCAGTCATCTCTTGTTGTCTTTGTGGTATTTATTTATGTTTATGGATTATATTTTAAAGTCAAACCCAGTTCTTTTTTAAAAATGATGAGAATGAATATGGAGAGTTTTTCAAAGAGACAACAACCCCTGACTAAATATATTTTTGTGTTTAGACGTCACAAGCGTTACGTTGTTCTGAAGGTCTCAGCCTCGTTCGTTTTATATTATTGTAATTTACTTTGTATAAACCAAGCCTTATAGTTAATTTGTTTTTTTATGGGAACAAACTGTGCTCCTTTACTTGCTGACCTATTCCTTTACTCTTATGGGGCTGAATTTATAGTTCATCTGATTCGAAAGAAAGAATATCGTTTGTCTAGATCCTTTGATCTCAGTTTCCGCAAGATGATGTATTATGTTTAAACAATCCAAATTTCGGGGATTTGATACATCGCATCTACCCCAAAGAACTTGAGATAAAGGATACTACAGACAGTGTGAATTCAACCTCATATCTAGTCCATGCTCCCAGTTTTTAGTGGAGTCCGAGTTGCTCATTTGCTTTTGTTATTTTGTATGTATGATTTTAGTTACTTTATGTTCTTTGTTGTGTATGTCTGAACTCGTGGACCGTTATGGTGTATACATCTGCACCATGGAAACTGATTTATTCAACGGGTCATGGTTTTCCTTTCCTCGTTTGTCTACCCCGGACTTTACCTTTTATGAGCAACTCGGCGGGTGTTTCTAGAAAACCCTACCGGTGCACCTGGTCCATGCTCCCAGATTTTAGTGGAGTCCGAGTTGCTCATTTGCTTTTGTTACTTTGTATGTATGATTTTAGTTACTTCATGTTCTTTGTTGTGTATGTCTGTCTTCAATGTCTGGTCTTTGTCCCTGGATTACATTCTTTTGATTACCGCTATAACCTTGGTTCCCTTGATTACTCTTTAACCAAATTCTGGCTTAGGGTAAAATCATTCAGCATAATGAGATCTATGTGTTGTCAACAAAGCTTCTCACAGGAAACTAATGTACAGAAATCAATGGAAGTTGGTATTCTTATCTTTTATTGTATCGTGAAAAAATCAGACAGTTTTGATTTTTGATCAGATTAGAAACATGGCCGCCGTTTTTAAAAATAGAACATAGGGGTCAGACAGTAGTTTTTTTCATATATCTTCATAACCGTTAAGTTTAGCTAATATATTTCATTGCTGAAATGATCCTTATTATGAGGCCTACAAAAGTCTTTCAGGGATCAAGGTTGTCAGACGACTCGATGTAAGATATATTGCCCTTGAGAGGAGAAAAAATGACTTATTTTTACAGTTTTCAGCCAATGTCTTGAAAATTATGAAAAATAGAATAAAACTTTTAATTGGTGAACTGATTCTCATTACAAGGCCCTCAAAAGTCCCCAATGATAAAAGCTGTCAAACGACTCCATGTATGAGTTATTGTCCTTAAAAGGCAAAAAAATAACGTTTTTAGCAGTATGCAGTCAATATCTTGAAAACTATCATAGATAAAATGAAACTTTCAGTTGATGAAAATATCCTTATGATAAGTCCTACCAAAGTCTTTATGAAGTCAAAATTGTCGGACAACTCCTTGTTAGAGTTATTGCCCTTTAAAGGCAAAAATTTAGCCAGGTGAACGAGTCAGGCTCTTGGAAGCCTTTTGTTCAAGTTTGGTTTTTGTTTGAGTTTTTAGAATTATGTTTTGTTAAAGATATTGCTGTATGAGTTATTTAGGATTTATTTTACAGTTTTATTGGAAGTTATTTGTATAAGTTTTGCATAGTTGTGTGTACAAGTTTCTTGTGATCTTCTTGTGAGTTGCACATAATTTGGTTTTTTTTTTCACGTTAAACTCATACAGAAATCATTAGTGTTGATATGCGTTATTCGTGTGAGTTAATACATGATTTTTTGTTTGGGTGTCATTGTGTCGTTTTTGGTAAATTCACGATCTTTGTCGTGTTAATCTGTTTTCCCTGACTGATCAGTGTCCGTTTGATTATTAAAAAGACAAAATAGATCATTTTAAGAAAATAGACGCAAAAAGGCAAATATTGAATAAACTGAAAATACAAGTCAACCACCACTTTACCTTAACAAACTACTTTCTTTCTCAAAGAACAATATTACTGAAATAGTACACGAGAACTTTAGATGATAATACAGAACAGAAATACAAACGAAATATCAGAAAATGAACTTCACAAGCAGAATACAAGAGAGAAGATACTTTAGGCTGATAAAAATCTAACAAATAAGGCCACTTGCGCCGAATGTCATATTTAGAACGATTATTTTCGCCTTTTTCTAAATATGTACGTAAACATCTTCAATATGATCAATATCAAACCTATTGGCTACAATCAAATCGATCTATAAAACCAAAGGCGATAAAGATGATCCAAAACATTATCGCCTGATGACAATCGTGAACTGCGTTGGACAATTTTCTCCGTTCATAAAAATGACATCATGCTAAGGGTATTTAATTACTAAAACACAATGGTTTTCCAGAAATCTACTCAACAATAGATTATACCTTCGTGTTAAGATTTAATTAAAGTAATTTTACAAACATAAGAAAAAGTTATTCTGTTCACTATTTGACTTCGAAAAGGCATCTGATTTTACACCTTCCAATGTATTGCCCTGATATAAGCTTCTCAAAAATTTTATACTAGTAATTGGAAATATTAATATGTACAAAACTTTTTTTAACATGTAACAAAATATAAAGCCTTCTCTTTACTACATAGGATTAACCACAGAACTATTTTCATGTGTAGTTTAAGTACGATAAGGAAACAAAAAAATTAACGGGAAAACATTGTCAAATGACATCTCGGAATTTTGTACGTAGATAAAACTGTTATAATGGCTGATATAACAAAATGCCATCAATAAATTGGGAAATTATTGCGGTACACAGAAATTTAATGTTGGCAAAACGAAAATCGTTTTAGTTATAAAAGCAGGGATCGCTAATGATCCGAAAGTTGATCAAAGAAACCGCCCACTATCAATTGGTAATCACTCATTTTTAGAACAGCTGATAGTTGACAATCTTGATTTTTCACTCAAATATATTTGCTGCTAGAAAATGATGATTTATATTATATTTAACAATTGCTATTTAGTATTTCTAGTAACTAAAACAGTTGGTGGATAAATATTGTCACATGAATTATCTTCTAAATTCATAATTTTTCACTTTTGTGTATTTTAGGTACAATGCTGTTGTTTACTAATGCTTTATGCAGATCTTTTTAACCCCTTATATTTCTTAGAAATATACGACACGACATATTATAAAAATGCAAATCAGTCTGTTTAAAACTCTGCCATAACGTTTTTTTCTGTAGTTCTAACAGCTGAAATAACATTAAAATAGTGCATTGTGTATCAATATTATAACATTGTTGAAGCTGCTCTAAAGACAAAAATGAACCATCATCACTTAGAATATCATTTACATATCTTATACGATGGGCATACCAAAGTTGATTAAAAACGCTTTCGTTTCAAATCTTAATATAATCATTAAAACTTAATGGACTGAATACCATATTAATAATCACTTTTTTTCTTCAATTTTTAAAACTATGAAAAAATATTTTAATCCATGAGGTGGAATAAAAGATCTTTGATTAAAGATATTTGATTAAAACATGTCGCTTAACCCTACATACATGTTATACAATAGCTCATCACTGTGTTCGAAAGATTTGGCAGAAAGACAATAAGATTGTTCAATACAGGTATAACAAGTGTTTTACTACAATTATTCCAATAAAAGTCAAATTCTTCTGGACCATGAGGCTGCTGGAACAAGGCCATGTTTCTACAAGATTTAAGTCATCACTACAAAGGTGTTATGGTCATCATTATTACTCTTAACTCTTAACTTGTCATAGTTTTCCTTTCCTCTTTCGTCTACCTTGGACTTGACTTTTTATTGACTCTGCGGATGTTTCTAGAAAACGGAAGACGCTAAACTACCGGTGCACCTGGTCCATGTTTCTAGTTGCATGTGGGGTCTGAGTTACTCATTTACTTTGGGGTTTTTTTGTACGTGTTATTTTTGTTAATTTCATGTTCTTTGTTGTGTATGTCTCTTTTCCCTCTCTAGTTTTTTTTCTAATCCATTGATTACATTCATTTAATATCCGCTAGAATCTTGGTTTTCTTGATTACTCCTTCAACTGTTTCGACTGGATATGTTTAAAGCATAGTTTCTCCCTCCCCAGGTTCTCTAGTGGAACAAAACATATCACTTTTATATTTACCTATCCATGGGAAAGAGTTCCAAAGAATGTGACCATTTTACAATGTGAATATTGGCCTAAAACGCCAACTGTAAAACTGTTTTTCAACTACTTTAAAACGGTCAGGAAAGATTTTAAAAAATAAAAGATTTACCACACTGTTATTTTATCAAAATGATGGAGATAAAAAAAAAACTCTGAAAAAAGCAATCAAATTAAGTTTTTTTTGCACATTTATACGGTAATGAACACAAATTGGATTCCAACTCTACAGTAATTTTTTTATATCGTAAGCATTGAGCTTTCCAATACCTCAGTGACTGTACGGCGTGTAATTGGATATAATTATATTTTTCTACATATTGTTACCAGAATAAAATAAATAGAAGCTGATATTTTTATAAAAAAAATATAAAGATTGGCATTCTTATTTCATATTTTTCAAGAAAACTTATGTTGAAGGTATATTAGGATAAGTTTTAGGACAAAGGCAAACCACATTGTTTATTGTTTATCTTTATATTCCATAATATATAAGAATATTGACGTAATGAAAGATTCATAAATTATTACATTCTAAATTTCTTTGTTAGCAAAATAAGATCACCATACCAATGTACGACACAGCCTTTTCGAGATAAAAAAAAATAAAAGATAATTAGCCGCCCATCAATTGCATCGCTGATGCAATTGACAGGGGAAAAGTGTCCGGTAGCAATTTGGTGATTGTTTTCTTTTTCAAGATGTACATCAAAAGTAAAGATTAAAGATTTACAGATTGACGACATTCATTGCAGATAACATCATTTTTGTTCATGGCAATTAATATATTTTAATAATTATTTCTATTTTAATCGTTTGTTTGGTTCTAAAGAGACAGTATTATAATCATCGTTATCTGCAGTAAGCCGAGTATTAATGATGTTGCTTTAACGAAAAGTACAAATACTTTAGTCGTTATGGTGTATCAATCTGCGCTATGAAAACTGATTTATTCAACGTGTCATGGTTTTCCTTTCCATTTTCGTCTACCCGGACTTGACTTTTTATGAGCAACTCGGCGGGTGTTTCTAGAAAAGCAGAAGACGTTTACCCTACCGGTGCACCTGGTCTATGCTCCCAGTTTTTAGTGTTTTAGAGTCCGACTTGCTCATTTGCTTTTTTTACTTTGGATGAATGATTTTAGCTACTTTATGTTCTTTGCTGTGGATGTCTGAGCTTTGTCCCTGGATTGCATTCTTTTGATTACCACT
Organism: Perna viridis; assembly: GCA_037379345.1. Classification (NCBI taxonomy): domain Eukaryota; kingdom Metazoa; phylum Mollusca; class Bivalvia; order Mytilida; family Mytilidae; genus Perna; species Perna viridis. Next base: position 67,156,214 of record CM074511.1, on the reverse strand, counting down.
AGAACCTTGGTTCCCTTAATTACTCTTTCGATTCCTTTGCTATATTTCCTATGAATAATGTTTCAAAGAAAACTGTATTCATTCACGTCAGTCAATCATTTAGTTCATATAATAATAAAAATTATTATGGCATTTATCTTCTTTATAAAACACTGGAATATTGTCACTGTATTTTTTTTATTTAATTTTAATTCTTAATTGTCGTATATGATAATATTCTTTTGATTTTTTTTTCATAAAAGATTTTGTCTTGTAATGAGACTCCTACTCCATACTGAAGGGTAGAAAATGCGGTCTTGTAGCATTTTATTACAATTGTGTAGTTGCATCGTGGACATTTTCCAAATATATTTTGCCTTACTGTTAAAACTAGTGTTTGAGTTTTGAGGTGTTAGTGATATTTTGGTCTGACTATACGTCAAGGTAATTAAGGTTAAAAATATACCCAAATAAGACACTAACATGGAGAAAAACAAACATTATAACAACTGATAATTATCGTATGATTACACTACAGTCCTTTTAGTCAACATTCTCCAAACCTTTAAAACATTTTGAATTAAAAGTTGTTCTTATTAATGTTTAGCTTACTCACAACGGAACCTATTACATAAGTTAAAATACGATAAATAATGTATTGTACGATTTATTCCTTATTTTTCAAGGTTTTACTTATCATTTGTAGTATATTTCGGAAATGCATTTGCTATATACACAATGGGTAAATTCTTCATTTTTTAAAACTCAATCGAAGTTATATATTAATTCGAAAAACATTTGATTCTACTTAATGATGATAGACTGGTTACTGCTTGTTCATGTTTCTCATCTTTGCGTTTAAGTCCGATTTACCCCGCAAAATTCAAATAAATAAATAATCAGAATTTATTGTTTATGCTCGATTGCCTATTAAACAAATACGTTAAAAGCTTTAGATGGCCATCAGGTCAACAAATACGCATATATTCCCTTAATTATGGCCATCAGATCAATTAATACATTATATTCACTTTTTGATGTTGTCTGTTTTGTAGATTAACTTTACTATTAAGAGTAATCAAGGGAACCAAGACTCTAGCTGAAATCAAAGAATGTAACCTAGTGACAAAGACCAGACACACACAACAAAGAGCATGAAATAACCAAAATGATGCATACAAAGTAACAAAAGTAAATGAAAAACTCGTACTCAACTACTCCACTAAAATCTGGGAACATTGACAAGGTGCACCAGTAGGGAAAGTGTCCTCTGCTTTTCTAGAAACATCCACCGAGTTGCTCATAAAAAGTCAAATCTAGGAGAGGAAAATTCTCACACGTTGAACAAATCGGTTCTCATGATGCAGATGGATAATTCGTTACAATCCATGAGTCCATGATGACGACCATGAAACTTCAGTAGCGATTATTTCAATCTTGCAACATAACCCTGTTCCAGAAGCTTAATTGTAAGAAGTCTGCGTGGTTACGTCAAGCTCGGACATAGCGTTGTGAGTTGTGATATGGAAACTCCATACACAGGTGCTGAAGGGATGTTGCCACAGATGAAAGGAAAGTTGACAATTCGGAATGAAGTCATCGCCTTTGTTTTACTTGCGAAATTGTTTGATGTCAGATGATAAAGATTTGTCGTGTTTCAGTTTCGTGTTACTAGTATTATATTATATAAAATTTCTTCATTTAATTATATGTTTATAATATACTCTATTGAAGTAAAAATGAATAAGTATGCTACTGATAATGTATAAAACTGTATGTGTTTTCTATTACTCGATAATCATAAGTTGAAATAAAGTAAATGAAACCAACAGAAACTACCAATTATTCAATTGTTTTGTTTTTGTTTTTAATTTTTTGTTTTTTGTTTTTTGTTTTTGTTTTTTCCTTGTTGGTCTATGAAGACTGGTGTCTGTAGTGTGCATATAACAGGACAAACAATTTGATAGACGGCAAAATTAAGGGAATGACATGGTTGAAGTATTGTTATTATTATACATAATTAAAAATGGTTTGAATGAGTAAATGTCATATGAATGTATTATCGGGTCGTAATTGCATTGACTCCCCCTTAAGTTTTGTAGCCATTTTAAGGATCTACAAACACTAAAAATTGGATCATTTATAAGCTTCCGTTCTTTATAGTTTTCATCTTTCGGTTTACTTTTGTCAATGATTCATGAAATACCATCGGGGAAAAAAAACTCGAATTTGTTTCTACTTTCAAATCAAATTATTCTATTACTTTTCTTCACATTTCAACCTGAAACATCGGTTATTATTTTCCCAGGGAAATGCTTTGATGTTTAATGTCGTAACACTTGTGAACGCTTTGTGCCATAGACACTATTAGCTAGTTTTGATAGAAATCTGAAATTAAAATTTGAGTGCTTTTGAATGACTATTGTACCATGTGGATTAAGATTTGCCATTTAATTTAATTTCTAAATGGCCGATTATGGATTAAAAATTGATGTATAGGCTTTTAGCAAAAGATGGAGTATATCAGTAATATTAAGTTTCTTTTAGTTTGACATTTAAAGTAATTAGGGGTGCTAAAAGATAATATCTAATGTAATAATGGTGCGCAAACAACCTCTTGATTAATATGATTTAGGACCTAAATCTCTTTATATGAATTTGACCTTGCTCTAGCTATTAATAAATAAACGTACAAAGTGTTTTGTTTACTTGGTTTCTTTGGTGCATTTCATCAAAACTAAAAATAATTTCCAATTAATAGCATGTCATGTCAAATAAAAGAACGGAGTCAAAAAAATTACTTAGAACAGGTAGTAAGGCACTAACAACGAGAATCTGATTAATTGAGCAACTCGGACCGCAAAAGTCGAAAAATATGACGAGTAATAGAAGGGTCCCTTTAAACACCGACTTATTGTTCATATCCAGTGCAAGACGGCAGATGGAAATATGACCACATATTAAATCTGTCCTCATAGTTTGATACATCATACCAACGACCGAAACACTTTTTAGCTCACCTTGCCAAAGGCCATATAAGATATTGCAATCACTTGGCGTCCGTCGTCGTCATCATCGTCGTTAACAATTTTTCAAAGCTCTCGCTTCTCCTCTGACACTATTAGACCAATTGGAACCAAATTTGGTATACATATTCCTTGGGGTAGCCTGCATAGTATTATCCGTCTAAAAACATGGCTGCCATTACTAAACATTATATATAGGAGTCCGACAATAGTTTTTCGCATATTATATCTCCAAAAGCGTTAGGTTTACCGAAATTCTTTCAATAATTGAAATGATCCTTATTACAAGGCCTACAAAAGTTTCCAACGGACCAAAGTTGTCAGACAACAGCTCCTTGTATTAGTTATTGCCCAAGAAAAATGAAAAATACAGGTTTTTTTTACAGTTTTCAGCCAGTATTTTAAAAACTATGACAGATAGAAAGACACATTCAATTGCTGATATGATCCTTATGATAAGTCCTACCAAAATCTTCTTGAATCAAAATTGTTGGACAACTCCTTGTTAATTATTGCCATTTAAAGGCATAATTTAACCAGGTGAGAGATTCAGGTTCCTAGGAGCCTCTTGTCATATTGCCTTCAGCACTGAAATGGTTTGGTTCAACAACTTGTATGAAAGAGAGACAAACCTCTTTATGGGTTAAATTGAGATGTGAAAATTAATTTTTAATAATTAATGGATTTGGGAACCTGTGAAAAAATGGGCATTCACAATATATAGATATCATTGAATCCAATATTACTCGATAACAATCATCAACTCCAATATGAACCCAGATATCCTAATATCTCCAATGTACGAACCAATTCTTCACAAAAATAATAAAATGAAGTACTTTTGTACTTAATGGTCACTTTTTAACTCACCGGGCCATAGGCCATGTGTGATATTGCCATCACTTTGCGTTCGTCGTTGCTGTTGTCCGTCGTCGTCGGTAACATTTTTTTAAACTCTTTTCCTCTGAAACTACAATTTAGACCAATCAGAACCAAAATTGGTATGAATGTTCTTTAAGGTATTATGCATTTTTGAACCGTCAAAACATGGCCACTGTTGCTAAAAATAGACATAAGGGTTAGGCAGAAGTTTTTTGCATATATCTCCAAAACCGGTAAGTAAAGACGAATTTTGACACGAAATGAAAACGATGAGATCTATCTCTGGTCAAATTTTCGTTTGATTCTGTGAAGCCATGTTGGGGTTATTGCCCTTTTTCGAAGGTCTTTCCCTATCTTTAATGTTATTTCTTTCAAAAATCTTCTCCTCTGAAACAAGAAGACCAATCAGAACTTGGTATGAAGTTTTCTTCGGGTATTTTGCATAGACTTGATGTGCGGATTTTTTATCTGCCGAAAAAAATAGTATAAATGGGTCAGTCTGAAGTTTTTCTCATATATGTCCAAATCGTAAGGTTTTGTCAAATTCGTTCAATTGCCGAAATGATCTTTATTATACAAACGATTGCTTTGGATTAAAGTTGTCGGTCGACTCCTTATAAGAGTCTCTATCCTTGAAAGGTGAATAAAGTGGATTTTTTTTTACTGAAAACTATGATAGATGGAAGGAAAAATCAATTGCTGAAATGATCCTTATGATAAGTCATACAAAAGTCTGCGATGATCAAAGTTGTTGGACGACTCTTTGTTAGAGTTATTGCCATTGAAAAAAATAGGTTTTTAGCAGTTTCAGCCAATATCTTGAAAAGTATAATAGATAGAAACTTTCAGTTGATGAAATTATCCTTATGATAAATCATACAAACGTCTTCTTTGAGTCAACATTGTCGGACAACCTGTTGTTAGAGTTATTGCCCCTGAATGGCAAAGGTTTATGGTAGAGCAAAACTATTGACCAAACTTTACGACAACCGTGATGACTTTTCATTCAGAATTGTCAACTTTCCTTTCTGTGGCAACATCCCTTCGACACCTACGTATTGAGTGTTCATATCACAACTCATACGTTATGCCAGAGCTTGCCGATACTACGCAGACTTTTTGTATCGCGCTAGAACTCTAACAAATATGCTTTTTGAACAGGGTTATGTTGCTACAAGGTTAAAGTCATCACTACAGAAGTCTTATGGTCGTCATCATGAACTCGTGGATCGTTATGGTGTATCCATCTGCACCATGAAAACTGATTTATTCAACGGTCATAGTTTTCCTTTCCTCGTTTGTCTACCCCGCACTTGACATTTTATGGGCAACTCGGTGGGTGTTTCTATGAAAGAAGAGGACGCTTACCCTACCAGTGCACTGGGGCCATGCTCCCAGGTTTTAGTGGAGTCCGAGTTACTCATTTGGTTTTGTTACTTTGTATGTATGATTTTAGTTGCTTTATGTTCTTTGTTGTGTATGTCTGGTGTCTGGTCTTTGTCCCTGGATTACATTCTTTTGATTACCACTATAACCTTGGTTCCCTTGATTACTCTTTAAGCAGGTGAGCGATTAAGGCTCCTGTGAGACTCTTAATATATCTTGTCGAGGCAAAAATTCAGAATTTGTTTTTATTATTATTACTATTTTTTTTATTGTTCGACCCTCTTCTTTCTCAATTCACATTCAATTTTGTACAGACAAAAGTGAATTTTGTTCTACAAAAATGAATTCATATTAACAGAATTTATAACATTCTACAAATTTTCAATTTTGTGTCACAAAAGTCAAAACATCCGTCAGTGATTTTAGTGTTTAATTTTCCAAAAGGAGATTATAGCTGAGGAAAAATTGTGGGATTAAAACAGATTCAGTAATTATTATTTTTTAAGAAATTTCATGAATATTCAGATATTTACTGTCATAAACAAATGTGGTTCTGTGACATATTTGGATCATAACCAAAAATAACATAAAACAGCCATTGAACAGAGTGAATGAGAGCTCAAAGATAACGAATCAGGGCGTTAAAATAATGATCATTTACAATCAGATGGTCTCTTACAATTTTCAGATTTCTGGAAGAGCAAAGCACACCTTCGATATTGGCTTACAGTGTTTTCGAACTTGTCTTTCTACAATCAGTTGAAATCTATCAGCATAGTAGAATTTAATTAATGTTTTTGAAAAGAAAATGTAACAGAAATTCCTCAGGTGAGAACAACAACGTTTGCTTTGTACTCTTTTAGACAAACTTGAACCAGTTCTAAAGTCTTATCAATGGCTTGGAAGGCAACTCGTGCTGATGTGGCTCCTGTGAATCTTCAGCTGCTTTTTCATATATACATTTTTCAGTGCTTGCTTGGTAGTGCTAGTTTTTATATACATCAAATGTATATTTACATGCTTGCTTATGCTTTGTGTCTGTGCTTTTATCATTGAAATGATTATAATATCATTTTGATTTGCTATGTGTTTGCATGCTTCATGTACCGTTAGTAGTTTTTATGTTTATCCTCCCGCTTTTTATGAATTGTATGTGTACATGTACATAATAAATGTATTGAATAAAGATAGGTGACCATATTAGATGCTTAAATGTTACATGTAAGTTTACAGAATGAATAAAGATAGGTGACCATATTAGATGCTTAACTGTTACATGTAAGGTTACAGAATGAATAAAGATAGGTGACCATATTAGATATATTAGATGCTTAACTGTTACATGTAAGGTTACAGAATGAATAAAGATAGGTGACCATAGTAGATGGTTAACTGTTACATGTAAGGTTACAGAATGAATAAAGATGGGTGACCACAGAAGATGCTTGACTGTTACATTAAGTCACAGAATGAATAAAGATAGGTGACCATAGTAGATGGTTAACTCTTACATGTAAGTTTACAGAATGAATAAAGATAGGGGATCACAGTAGATGGTCAACTGTTACATGTAAGTTTGTGTTTTGAATCAACTACTGTATTCCCTAGTGTTGCACATCCAGTAATAGTTATACCCCCAGTCCATAGGGTAGGGGGAATAATACTGCTTTATCTGTAAACATCATTGTGTAACACATACATGCCATTACTAAACTCTCAGCTTCTGTAAATCACGGGCTGTTGATAATTTATACAGAGCTTTATTTGGGTATATTGGCATTCTGTTGTAGGATGCATTTTCTTACTCATAATTATGTACGTGTATGAAGTCTACTTCCTATTTTCCTTATATTGTGATGGAAAGAGGAGATATCCATAGTGATCGTACGCTCATAGACTTCTTGCTTTCTAGTTTTTTTTCAAATTCAAACCGAAAATACATGTTCCACTACAGAACTACTTGTTGATGGATACAATTACACATAAATTGTAGCAAATGAACAAATTCTGCATAATTTCTGATTTTTTCCATGTGTATATTATATTGCATTATTACAGACACTTTAATTTTGATTTGCTCATCTAATGACAGTTATTAACATTTACAATATTCATTAACTGTTGATTGTCATTTTTTTATGACTTCAACATTTGCATTTTAACAATCTAAACATGAATTATAAATTCTGAAAAAAATGTTTCCTATGAAAAAGATCTACACTATTATCAGATTCCTGTCAACAGTTTCCACAAGTATCCGGCCTATTACGTCTAAAAGGCATCAGACTCACACATTTGGTGGCATTTTTCTTTGTTTTTTTCCCTTTTATCTTTCAAACTTTTGCCAAATCTCACAAATTTGCATCTTGAACGCTTAGCAGCCCCAAGTATCATTACATAAGTAAGCTTCATATCTTGACCTACACTTAGAAATCGATGGTAAAGGAAAATATTGACCAAACTTTACGACAAACGTTATGCCAGAGCTTGCCGAAACTACGCAGACTTTTTTGTATCGCGCTAGAACTCTAACAAATAGGGTTTTTGAACAGGGTTGTGTTGCTACAAGATTGAAGTCATCACTACTGAAGTTTTATGGTCGTCATCATGAACTCGTGGATCGTTATGGTGTATCCATCTGCACCATTAATTCAACGGGTCATGGTTTTCCTTTCCTCTTTTGTCTACCCCGGACTTGACTTTTTATTTTTTTTACCCTACCGGTGCACCTGGTCCATACTCCCAGTTTTTAGTGGAGTGCGAGTTGCTCATTTGCTTTTGTTACTTTGTATGTATGATTTTAGTTACTTTAAGTTTTTGTTGTGTATGTTTGTTTTCCATGTTTGGTCTTTGTCCCTGGATTACATTCTTTTGATTACCACTAGAATATAATAATGAAAATTATTATGGGATTTATCTTCTTTAAAAAACACTGGAATATTGTCACTGTATTTGTATTTTTTTTAATTATTATTATTTTAATTCTTAGTTGTCATTTATGATAATATTCTTTTGAATTTTTTTCATATACGATTTTGTCTTGTAGTGAGACTCATACTTCATACTGAAGGGTAGAAGATGCGACCTTGCTTTTTATTACAATTTAACAGCTCGTGTAGTTGCATCATGGACATTTTCCAAATATATTTTGCATTACTGTTAAAACTAGTGTTTGAGTTTTGAGGTGTTAGTGATATTTTGGTCTGACTATACGTCAAGGTAATTAAGGTTAAAAATAACCCAAATAAGACACTAACATGAAGAAAAACATACATTACAACGACTGATAATTATCGTATGATTACGCTACAGTCAACATTCTCCAAACCTTTAAAACATTTTGAATTAAAGGTTGTTCTTATTAATGTTTAGCTTACTCACAACGGAACATATTACATAAGTTAAAATACGATAAAATAATGTATTGTACAATTTATTCCTTTTTTTTTTTAAATTTTTCAAGGTTTTACTTATCTTTTGTAGTACATTTCGGAAATGTATTCGCTATATACACCATGGGTAAATTCTTCATTTTAAAAACTCAATCCAAGGTATATCTTAATTAAATAAAAATGATTCTTCTTAATGATGATAGACTGGTTACTGCTTGTTTATGTTTCTTATCTTTACGTTTTAGTCTGATTTACCACGCAACATTCCAATAAATAAATAATCAGACTTTATAACTTTATGCCTATTAAACAAATACGTTAAAAGCTTTAGATGGCCATCAGGTCAACAAATACGCATATCGTTCATTAATTGTTGCCATCAGATCAATAAATACATTATGTTCACTTTTGATGTTGTTTGTTTTGTAGATTAACTTTAATATTAAGAGTAACCCAGGGAACCAAGACTCTGGTGGAAATCAAAAGAATGTAATCTCGGGACAAAGACCAGACATGGAAAACAGACACACACAACAAAGAGCATGAAATAACCAAAATGATGCATACAAAGTAACAACTCGGACTCAACTACTCCACTAAAAACTGGGAACATTGACCAGGTGCCCTCTGCTTTTCTGGAAACATCGCCGAATTACTCTTAAAAAGTCAAGTCTGGGGCACTCGAAAGAGGAAAGGAAAACTCTGACACGATGAACAGTCTAGGGCAGTCGAAAGAGGAAAGGAAAACTCTGACACGTTGAACAAATCGGTTCTCATGGTGTAGATGGATAGATCGTTACAATCCATTATTCCATGCTGACGACCACAAAACTTCTGTAGCGATTATTTCAATCTTGCAACTCAACCCTGTTCCAGAAGCCTAATTGTAAGAAGTCTAGCGCAGTACACAAAGTCTGCGTAGTTACATCAAGCTCTGGCTTAGCTTAGTGTTGTGAGTTGTGATATGAAAACTCCATACACAGGTGCTGAAGGGATGTTGCAGCAGATGAAAGGAAAGTTGATAATTCGGAATGAAGTCATTGCCTTTGGCGTATAGTTTGGTCAATTGTTTTACTTGCGAAATAGTTTGTTGTCGGGTGATAAAGATTTGTCGTGTTTCATGTTACTAGTATTCTATTATATAAAATTTCTTCATTTAATTATATGTATATAATATACTCTATTGAAGTAAAAATGAATAGGTATTGTACTGACAATGTATAAAACTGTGTGTGTTTTCTATTAATCGATAATCATAAGTTGAAATAAAGTAAATGAAACAAACAGAAACTACCATTTATTCAATAGTGTTTTGTTTTTGTTTTTGTTTGTTTGTTTGTTTTGTTTTGTTTTTTTGTTTTTGTTTTTTTGTCATGGTCTGTGAAGACAGGTGTCTGTAGTATGGATATAACGGGACGAGCAAGTTGATAGAAGGCAAATGTTGTATGAATGTATTGTAGGGTCGTAATTGAATTGACTTTCCCCTTAAGTTTTATTGCTATTTTAAGGATCTACAAATTGAATCTATTTTGATTCTTCCGGTTTTTTTTTATAGTTTTCATCTTTCGGTTTACTTTTGTCAATGGTTCATGAACTACCATCGGGGAAAAAACTCGACTTTTGTCTATTTTCAAATCAAATTATTTATATTACTTTTCTTCACATTTCAACCTGAAACATCGGTTATTATTTTCCCAGGGAAATGCTTTGATGTTTAATGTCGTGACACTTGTGAACGCTTCGTGCCATAGACACTATTAGCTAGTTTTGATAGAAATCTGAATTTAAAATTTGAGTGCTTTTGAATGACTATTGTACCATGTGGATTAAAGACTATAATTACTTTAATTTCTAATGGCCAGATTATGGATCTATAGGCTTTTAGCAAAAGATGGACTATATAAGCAATATAAAGTTTCATTTAGTTTGAGATTTAAAGTAATTAGGAGTGCTTAAATAAATATCTAATGTAATAATGGTGCGCAGACAACCTCTTGATTAATATGAATTTGGACCTAAATCTCTTTATATGAATTTGACCTTGCTCTATCAATTACTAGAAATTGTGTTATAAATAAACGTACAAAATGGTTTGTTAACTTGGTTTCTTTGGTGCATTTCATCAAAACTAAAAATAATTTCCAATTAATCGGATGTCATGTCAAATAAAAGAACGGAGTCAAGAAAAATACTTAAAACAGCTAGTAAGGCACTAACAACGAGAAACTGATATAATTCATAAAGAAAACTTAATTCATTGAGCAACTCGGACCGCAAAAAGTCGAAACATATGACAAGTAATAGAAGGGTACCTTTAAATACCGACTTATTGTTCATATCCAGTGCAAGACTGAAGATGGAAATATGACCACTTAGTAAATCTGTCATGGTTTGATATATCATACCAATTAACGTCTAGCTGATAGCTAACGACCGCGATGCACTTTTTAGCTCACCTTGCCAAAGGCCATGTGAGCTATTGCCGTCACTTGGCGTCCGTCGTCGTCGTTAACAACTTTTCAAAGCTCTCGCTTCTCCTCTGACACTATTTGACCAATTGGAACCAAACTTGGTATCACTGGTCACGTATTAGTTTTAATCTATTGAGCCATTTTTTTTTTTTTTTTGCTATTTTTAATGTTACTTTCGGAATTTTTCTTCTCTGACACTACTTGACCGATTGGAACTAAACTTGGTATGAATGTTTCTTCGGGTATCCTGCATAGAACTGATGTGGGGATTTTTTACCCGTCGAAAAATATCGCCGCCATTACTGAAAATGAAATATAGGAGTCCGACAGTAGTTTTTCGCGTATTATATCTCCAAAACCGTTAGGTTTAGCCAAAGTCTTTCAATAGTTGAATTGATCCTTATGATAAGTCCTACAAAAATCTTCTTCAATCAAAATTGTCGGACAGCTCTTTGTTAAGTATTGTCATTGAAAGGCATAATTTAACCAGGTGAGCGATTCAGGCTCCTAGGAGCCTCTTGTCATATTGCCTTCAGCACTGAAATGGTTTGGTTCAATAACTTGTACGAAAGAGAGACAAACCTCTTTATGGGTTAAATTGAGATGTGAAAATTAATGGATTTGGGAACCTGTGAAAAAATGGGCATTCACAAAGCGATATCATCGAATCCAATATTACTCGATAACAATCATCAACTCCAATATGAACCCAGATATCCTAATACCTCCAATGTACGAACCAATTCGTCACAAAAATAATAAACTGAAGTATTTTTGTACACTTTGACCACTTTTTAACTCACCGGGCCATAGGCCATGTGTGATATTGCCATCACTTGGCGTTCGTCGTCGCCGTCGTCCGTCGTCGTCGATAATATTTTTTTTTTAATTCTTCACCTCTGAAACTACAATTTAGACCAATCAGAACCAAACTTGGTATGAATGTTCCTTCTGGTATTATGCATTTTTTGAACCGTCAAAAAAGCATGGCCACTGTTACTAAGAACAGGACATAAAGGTCAGACACAGGTTTTTTGCATATATCTCCAAAACCGATAAGTTAAGCCGAATTCTGACACGAAATGAAAACGATGAGATCTATCTCTGGTGAAATTTTTGTTTTATTCTGTGAAGCCATGTTGGGGTTATTGCCCTTTTTCGAAGGGTTTTCCCTATTTTTAATGTTATTTCTTTCAAAAATCTTCTCCTCTGAAACAAGAAGACCAATCAGAAATTGATATTAATGTTCCTTGGGGTATTTTGCATAGATTTTTGTGAGGATTTTTTATCTGCCGAAAAAATAGTACAAAAGGGTCAGTCTGAAGTTTTCCTAACATATGTTCAAATCGGTAGGTTTTGTCAAATTCTTTCAATTGCCGAAATGATCCTTATTATACAAACGATTGCTTTGGATCAAAGTTGTCGGGTGACTCCTTGTAAGAATCTCTATCCTTGAAAGGTGAAAAAAGTGGATTTTTTTTTTTACAGTTTTCAGCCGGAACCTTGAAAACTATGATAGATGGAAGGAAAATTCAATTGCTGAAATGATCCTTATGATAAGTCCTACAAAAGTCTGCGATGATCAAATATGTTGGACAACTCCTTTTTAGAGTTAATGCTCATGAAAGGCAAAAAAATAAAGTTTTAGCCGTTTCAGCCGTTTCAGCCAATATCTTGAAAAGTATAATAGATAGAAACTTTCAGTTGATGAAATTATCCTTATGATGAATCATACAAACGTCTTCTTTGAGTCAACATTGTCGGACAACCTGTTGTTAGAGTTATTGCCCCTAAATGGCAAAGGTTTAAGCTGGTGAACGATTCAGGTTCCTTTGAGCCTCTTAATATATCTCGTCGAGGCAAAAATCCAGAATTTTGTTTTTTATTATTATTATTATTATTATTATTATTATTATTATTATTATTTTATTGTTCAACCCTCTTCTTCCTAAATTCACGTGTCTCAGTTCAACAGTGTCACGAAACATGCGGTAACACTAACGGCCATTAAGTTATATATATGCAATGAATGTACCCCTACCCCACCGAAAATCGCTAACATTGACATATATTGTAATGTAAAAAATGATTGGTATTTTCTGTTAGTACTATCACAACTGATGCTTCTGGGGTTCTTTTGGTGACTTGTGGCGATTTTCATAAAAAAATCTGGTAGAGATTCCTCATACTTTGTAAGAAATAATTCCAAATCATCTTCCAAATATTCAGAGGAAGATGTTTACAAAATGCTGGAATTTTTAATCGACAACATATTTGTCCAGTGTGGTGGACGTGTTTTTCAACAAACGGTCGGCATTCCAATGGCAACAAATTGTGCTCCTTTACTTGCTGACCTATTCCTTCACTTTTATTAGGCTGATTTTATAGCTGATCTGATCCGAAAGAAAGGATATCGTTTGGCTAGATCCTTCAATCTCAGTTTCCGCTATATAGATGACGTATTATCTTTAAACAATCCTAATTTCGGGGATTTGATACATCGCATCTACCCCAAAGAACTTGAGATAAAGGATACTACAGACACTGTGAAGTCAGCCTCATATCTTGACCTACACTTAGAAATCGATGGTAAAGGAAAACTATTGACCAAACTTTACGACAAACGTGATGACTTTTCATTCAGAATTGTCAAATTTCCTTTCATCTGTGGCAACATCCCTTCAGCACCTGCGATGGAGTTTTCATATTACAACTCATACGTTATGCCAGAGCTTGCCGAAACTACGCAGACTTTTTGTATCGCGCTAAAACTCTAACAAATAGGGTTTTTGAACAGGGTTATGTTGCTACAAGATTGAAGTCATCACTACAGAAGTTTTATGGCCGTCATCATGAACTCGTGGATCGTTATGGTGTATCCATTTGCACCATGAAAACTGATTTATTCAACGGGTCATTGTTTTCCTTTCCTCGTTTGTCTACCCCGGACTTGACATTTTATGAGCAACTCGGTGGGTGTTTCTAGAAAAGCAGAGGACGCTTACCCTACCTGTGCACCTGGTCTATGTTCCCATTTTTAGTGGAGTCCGAGTTGCTCATTTGCTTTTGTTACTTTGTATGTATGATTTTAGTTACTTTATGTTCTTTGTTGTGTATGTCTATTTTCCATGTCTGGTCTTTGTCCCTGGATTACATTCTTATGATTACCTATAACCTTGGTTCCCTTGATTACTCCTTCATATTTTTCTATTGAAAAATAGAGAAAAGTAGCTCTGAATTTAACTGAATAGGGGCATGTCAATATATTTTTTTTATCCATTGAAATATTACAAAATTATTTTAACCTGTCAGATTACAGTATTTATCTCAAATTAATTTATTAGCATATTAATAATGCATAAAAAGACATTCGGGAATTTTTTTGATATCGATTATCCAACATAAATGTACAGGTACCTGAGAAATCATCATGACGTTGATACAAGATTGACGCTCCCAACCCATGGACTATATTTGATGAACTTAGGGTTATTTCTCATGAAGTTCCCTTATTACGAGTTATTTCTAAAAAAAAAAGTTGACATTAAATGTTCGATTTGATTATAAATTAGATACTAATACGCGGAACGGCAAAACATCCGTCAGTGATTTTAGTGTTTAATTTTTCCAAGGGAGATAGTAGCTGAGGAAAATTGCGGGAATAAACAGATTCAGTAATTATTACTTTTTAAGAAATTTAATGAATATTCAGATATTTACTGTCAAAAAAGCTGTGCGTCTGTGACATATTTGGATCATAACCAAAAATAACATAAAACAGCCATTGAACAGAGTGAATGAGAGCTCAAAGATAAAGAGTCAGGGCGTTGAAATAATAATCATTTACAATCAGACGGTCCCTTACAATTTTCAGATTTCTGGAAAAGCAAAGCGCACCTTCGATATTGGCTTACAGGGTTTTCGAACTTGTCCTTCTACAAGCAGTTGAAATCTATCAGCATAATAGAATTTAATTAATGTTTTTGATGTAACGGGACAGCATGATTTGACTCCCAAAATTATACTCTGCCACCAATGATTGAACCCTATACTCGGCGTCACATAAATAACATACTGTTAAAATTTGAATAAAAATATTTTCTATGACTTTATTGACACCTACCGTCGATTAAATTGTCTTAAGTGACTTGCTTATTCGTTTAGCCAAACAGCTTCTCCCTTAACATTGAATTGTTAAATTCCGGTCAGATTTTAATTCTCGGTGCCAGTATTTACATTGTAAAAAATCGACCATGTTTACAGTGATCAGGTTGCTAGGAGATGTTGTTTACGTTTAAATGGTTTGTCCAAAAACCGAAGAACCCAGAATGCATTTTGGCGTTATTTCGGATATCTCAGATTTATTTTACGCGAACAACGTACAATACCGAAAAGTTGATCAAGCAGACGATTGTCACCGGAGTTCGACGGGAACTTACGAACTTCGTTTGTAAACAAATTGTCTCGTAGAAACCAATATGGCGGATATTAGTATGGGATTTTCCCGTAAGGATTTGTTACGCATGATTTAAGCTAATAAGCGACTCGTTGGTACTAACACATCATGCATATATGCGAACTATCTTCATATTAAATATAAGAGAGACAACTCTAGCAGTAAGTCCCGACGGTTTAAAAAAGTAGAGCTTCAATTCGAGAATGTGTTGTATGTGACGTCGAGTATAGACTGCACGGTGACAAGCCAGCGAATTAATCCTTTAGCCAAGTCAATTAACTGGCTATTTAAATCTCACTACCTACTACAACGCAATTAGGCTGTCCTGCCACATTGAAAAGAAAATGTAACAGAAATTCCTCAGGTGAGAACAACTTTTGGTTTGCATTCTTTTAGACAAACTTTAACTAGTTTAAAAGTCTTATCAATGACTTGGAATGCAACTCGTGCAGATGTGGATCTTCAGCTGCTTTTTCATATTTATATTTTTCAGTGCTTGCTTAACAGTGCTAGATTTTATAATTATTAGCACAAATGTATAAATGCATGCATGCTTATGCTTAGTGTCTGTGCTTTATAATTTCATTTTGATTTGCTGTGTTTGCATGTTTCATGTACCTTTAGTAGCTTTTATGTTTATCCTCCTGCTTTTTTATGAATTGTAAATGCTTAGTTACAAAATGATTCAATTAGTGTTTTGAATAAATTAATGTATTCCCTAGTGTTTCACATCCAGTTATAGTTATACCCCTACTCCATAGGATAGGGAGGATACTATTTTACCTGTAAACATCATTCTGTAACACATACATTCCATTACTAAATTCTCAGCTTCTGTAAATCACGGGCTGTTGATATTTTATACAGAGCTTTATTTGGGTATATTGGTACTCTGTTGTAGGATGCATTTTCTTTCTCATAATTATGTACATGTATGAAATCTACTTCCTGTTTGCTGAAAAATCATTTATTTTCCCTATATTGTGATGGAAAGAGGAGGTATCCATAGTGATCTTACGCTCATAGACTTCTTGCTACCTATTTTTTTTTTCAAATTCAAATCGAAAATACATGTTCCACTATAGTACTATTTGTTGATGGATACAGTTACACATAAATTGTACCAAATGAACAAATTCTGCATAATTTCTGATTTTTTCCATGTGTATATTATATTGCGTTATCACAGACACTTTCATTTTTATTTGCTCATCTAATGACAGTTATTAACAAATACAATATTCATTAACTGTTGATTGTCTTTTTTTTTATGACTTCTACATTTGCATTTTTGACAATCTAAACATGAATTATAAATTTCTAATAAATGTTTCCTGTGAAAAAGATCTACACTATTATCAGCTTCCTGTCAACAGTTTCCACAAGTATCCAAGCTGAAAGGCATCAGACTCACACATTTGGTGGCATTTTCCTTCAATTGTTTTTTTCCCTTTTGTCTTTCAAACTTTTGCCAAATCTCACACATTTGCATCTTGAAAGCTTAGCAGCCCCAAGTATCATTAAATAAGCCAACACTTTAAATATGTATTCCATGAATATTCGTATTTGTTGTGAGTAGAAATCACCAGACACCTGTGATCAATTTAAACGATCCCTCAATGCAATTCTGATTAATCAGATGATTTAAACTGGTTCCTGAACATTTACTGACAATTTTACATTCAAAACCTGTAAAAAAAAACTACCAGTAAAAAAATTTGAACATTTTTGTTGTACTGCAAAATACTATATACATCTTGTTCTCTCTAGTTGATTATAGATGACTAGAATGAAAACAACAGGATGAAAGTTTTTTTTTAAACATGTGGGTATGGGAAATGGGAAATGAATTCTTTCTAGTACCTTTAGATAGAGCAATGCTTCTTTTGATAGCTTATTTTTTGTCAGTATTATAGACATCAACTTGTCAAACTTTATAACTTTCTTATTTTTCCTTTTTATTATTTTGATTCCTGATAGTAATTAAACAGTTTTAAGAAAGAACAAAATGCATGAGATTCCATAGGAACCTTTTGATATGTTTTGTTTTTCCCCCATTGCTAATGTTGTTACCATCAATGATGAAACCCCAAGCTATGGTCTGTACCAGTTATTATAATAGTAAGTCTCTGAGCTTAGTGTAATTGTCCAAGGTAAACCAGCTTTTTTTATCTGGCATTATCTGTGACTGCTGTTTTTGTTCCACAGAGTGGAAATTGTTTATATGTTGTTTACCTTAAATTTTAAGAGACTATCCATGTAGAAGAAACCAGGCAATTACTATGATATAGAGGGCAGACAGAAATATTAATCCAGGAAATTTTTTGTTCCAATCTAATGTTTAGATGATCTGTATGTCAAATAGTACAATGGATGTCTCAGAAAATGATTTTGAAGTTCCCTAAGAAAGCAAGCAAATTTTGTGCAAAATGAAAAGGTTATCTCCCTTTTTCAATGCTTTCTGTGTAATTTATTTCTACTTAATTCTTGCTGTTAATCAAAAACCAACATTAAACTTTGAGAAAGGATGTATTTGCCATATGAAATGGTTGATTTTTTTTAAATACAAAATTTGTCATGTGCCACCCACTGCCTGGTTTTTGCATGGATGCCCTCTTAAGAAGGGCTTGTCAAGAGTAAATATTATATTAACCAGAAATTCATGTCTTTACAAATCAATTGAATATTCTGTTTAAATCAAAGCTTCTAGAAAATTGGATTTTCAGAAATTCTTTGTACTAGTACATGTAGACTACGTACATGTGTACAAGTAATGTGAAGTATTTTACATCTACTTCCAGCAGTATATCTGTGATTTATACAATGTGTTTTAATTCTATTTTACAGCTGTTAAATTTCAAGAATATGCTTTAAAAAAGCAGACAAAATGGTTATAGAAAACCTTGAAAAAGACAACAGATATCTAAGACTGAAAAGTAGCCATGGAAAAAATGTTAGTGTTGTTAGAGAGGTCTATAGAAGAGAAAATATTCCATGTCAAAGTCGTTTATGTCTGGGAACCTGTAGTTTTGATGGAGGCTAGTATGTTGGTTGCTGTGTAAAACTTATTATGGTGTTTACAATGTATTATAATGAGTAGGGTTTTTTCTATACATGTCTTCTGATTACACTGGTACCAATTCTGCTGTCTGTTAATCTGACTGTTCACACCTCAAATGATGACTTTTAATAAATTTTATTACCCAAGTTGGTACAATGTTTGTAATAATATAAATAAACTTCCTTTCATTTTTCTTTGTTTTCAGTTTTTTACATTCAGAGTTATGGAACTTTGAACATATTGCTTTTCAACCATTTGAGATTTATTTTACTCATGACATGACAATAGAATGTAGGCTACTTATCACAAAATTAATTTTAGAGGGGACAAAAAAAAATAAACACCACCTTGGATAAGTTTTTAATGTTCATTAACTTGACAGAACCATGGAGAAACTTCAAATTTTATCCTTTGATGTCAGCCGTGTTAGATTTTTTTTGTCTAAACAAAAATTGTGTCTAATAAATACATCACAAGAAACATTACACATGTAATTTACTTCTATAATACAGACCAGCTTGATTTGTTGCCATCAAATCTGACACATTATCTAGTACCCGATTGTCAGATTGCTAGGGAATACTTGGAAATTTTAGAAACGCCAGAAATTCATGGGATCATCTTCACACAGACTGCAGAACATAGTGTAAGTATTTGTATGTATCATTACCTACAATTTTAATTGTGTACTGATGTGTGCTACATGTAAAATTGTCCGTGAATCAAGTGATGATGTTATGAAGTGTGACTTATAAGGATGCCAAGATAAACACATATGAAGTTTGGTCAAATTCAGAAACTTGAAACACCACAAACTAACAGTGAACAAACTTTACAAAAAATTGAAATGGGGAATGTATCAAAGAGAAAACAACTTAGCAAACAGTGAAAAAAAAAACAGGTAAAGGCAGTCCATGGGCCTTTCATGGATGGTGAAATAAATCCTACTTCTGTATATGCCTGTGACTGGCCTATGGAACAACAAATATGTTTAGCAACATAGGAATCACAATACACCAAAAACATCAAGTGGTCTTTACTAAAAATTGTTATTTCACAATAATCATTTTGCTAAGTTCAGGAAGTTAATAGTTATACATGCAACAAACATTTTTTTTTACATTTCATATTTACATACTGTGTACGAAGATTTACATGTGCATGTTTGTAGATAAGTATTAATGAATTCTGTCTACCAACATTATTTATTCAGGTTCAGCATGAAGGTAGTAGAAACCTTCATAATAGATTGAAGAGAATGGTGAAAGACAAATCTAAAGGTGCCGTAATATTTTACAATGAATTCCAGAAGTATGCATACTGTGAGAGAAATTCAGGGGAATCATTGTCTACTTGGCAGTCTAGGTGTGTTGTATGAATTTGAATACATACTTGTATATTTCATAGGAGAAAAATGAAACATACTATTTCATACATGAAGGACAAATATGAGAAATGTATGAAAACTGAAACCACTGAATTTCTATTAGTGTTAGTTAGGTTCATAAAGTAGACATTACTTTGAAGAAAGTTACTTCCATTTGAAGCTTTTCAAAATAAAATGTTCAACAATCCCATAACTGGGATTGACATACTGGTATTTACAGTATCCTTCTACATATCACCTTTATAAATAATTATGTTCATTTCACTTTACAGGTGTACATACAAAACTGCTGAGTGGTACTTCAATCATTTGGCTGGTCAACTTCCAATTGTCATGGTTACCAATGATGACAAAGTATGTACTTATTGTTGATTAATTAGTGATGATCATTCTTCTTTTTCAAAAAAAATTATTACACTTCCAAAGAGAGCATAAATGGTTGTGTTATTTACACCTTCATTCAGGAGCTTGAAAACAGCATCAAGGCTACTCTATTTTCTTTACTGTTTGAATACAATTGAGAACCAAATGAATATTCACTATCTTGGATAATTTTACAAATCATCTCAGATTTTTTTTTCAAGATAGATATGGCCTAGATGTCTACAGAGTGTTTACAAAATAATATTATCAGTCTTACCCACAATTCCATATGAATCCTTGAACTTCGGACCAGTATTCCGTTGGACCAAGCTTGTAAAAACAATGTTTCTATGGGAGCGTTTCAAATTTCACCTGTCTCATGTTGGGTTTACAAAAACAATACTGTTTAACTTTTGTATACTGCTTTTTAAGTGTAGATTAATTGAGTAGTTAAAGATAAAAATTATGTTTACATAAAAGAAGCTTGAAAATAAACAATGTTTAAAAAAATAAAGGAAACTCTTATTTCTGTAAATAAAATATATATCAGTGTAGAGACATGGAATTAGAAACTTAGAAGAAGCATAATATTGTTTCCATATTATACTGAAGGAATCTCCTCCACTGTAACTACTGTCTGATTTACTATGTATCTCTTAAATAGGTTATAACTTCTGCTGTGGTATCAAATTTTGGGGATTCTGTCAAGTGACCATGTTCATTGTTATCAATCTTAAATAGGTTATAACCTCTGCTATAATACTCTAAACCAAGAAATTTTTGCGGTTTTCGCGAGCCTGTGAAAATCGCGAAAGTTTTTATCCACGAACAAGTTTGGGAAATTGGATTGATCAGGTTGGGTGTCTTTTGTACAATTTTTCCATCAAATTTTCAACTTCCTGTTGATCAGAGACAGTTATCTTTCAAGTTTGATTTTAATTTTTGTCTTAATACCTGAAAAAAAACATAAGATAGGTATATAAAATATTTATTTTTAATTCACAATAAAATAATGTTTTGTAGCATTAAAATCATTCACCCATAAATATCCATAGGCAGTTGACAAGACAACGTCAATAACGTTAACTATACAATAAATGTCTGTTCCCCGTCATTTAGGAGGGATATCTATAGGACGAAATGAAAAGAAAAAGAAAGATAACTCATTTTTATTTGTATTTTATTTGACAAGATAGTCATAGATCCACGAATATTAATTTTCAGTGATGTTAATATTCACATTGAATTCACATTTGTATTCAGTCAGCGCCAAAAAAAAATGGTAAACTTGTAAAAAAAAAAAGACCAATTATCAAACATTTCTAGTTAATTCCTATTACTCATTTTTTTCTAGTCTGGAGATAAAGGTGTAGATTATGTAGTTTTAAAAAGCATGTCTTTATCTTTAACAGGTGATAGAAGAATATGGCTCCAAGACCATAAACGTATTTGTATTGAAACTGGAGGAATATTTACAGACATTTTGGAAACAGATCAGTCCAAAATTGATGGAAACTTTTCTTTCTTTAACTGCTGCCATACAGACAAAGTGTAAAAGTAGGTACATGTATGAAGCATAACTTGGGGGGGATTAGAATGTGGAGGGAAATCTAGGGATCCAGAATTCGAACAGTTATCAAAAAGAACTTAATCCAAGAATAATTACTAGACAGGGAAAATAGACAACCACATAGAAACAAAAGTAATTCAGCAACCAGGACTCCGCTGTAAACTTGGATCATGGATCATGTTTACCAATAGGGTAAGTGACTTAATGTCCTCTGCTATTCTAGAAACACTCACCAAATGTCACACCAAGGTAGACAAAAGAGAAAAAATACTATGATACTATGAACAAATCATTTCTCATGGTGCAGAAAAAATTTCTGTAGCTTTTCTCATTGCATTATCATTCCCATCTTCTACAAAGTTATCAGTTTAAAAAAGTATAATTAGTGAAACAGGTTGTAAAACTGTATTGTTAGATTTCTGTGTTACTACAATTGAAAGGAAAAAATAAAATCTTCCAAAACAATTGGGATTGCACAAGATTTGCTGCCATTATCAGGGTAGATATATAGTGATCATGGCGTCCATTCGTTCAAGTAAAACTTTTTTGTACAGTTTTCTCTTCAACTTGTTATCACAGTCACTTGATATTTTGAAAGAAGCTTTAAATACATACCAAATGTACATGTACATGTATGTATGCCATATTATGTGCTGTCTTCATTTTTTACTTAGACAAAAGCTACAGTGGTTATTTACCAGCAGATGTACTGGAGGCTGGGTTAAAAACAGGGAAATATATTCAGGGTCATCTTAATGTCAATAGACAGAATGCTGGAGATGAGGCGTTTGTCAGAAGGAAAAGGTTAGAAGCATTTTATACACTTGTCTTTCTAGATAGGAATTTCATTATAAGTGAAAGGTCAGATAAAAAAATAGTATTTGTGGTTCTGGTCACCTCATAGAAAAAAAACTGGGTTAGTAGGTACGGATTTAAAAAAATAGATACTGTATAAACATTTATTTTTGTGGTTTTGTCTTGGAAACTTAATATGTGGGGACAAATTTTTTTTGCACTTCTGATTCAAGCTTTCTTTGTGAGAATTGTTTTCACTCAGCGACACACATAGGTGAAGTAAATTATAGCCACATATTTTGAGGGAATGTACATAAGTGTATTTGAATTCAGACTAATGCTTTCTTTAAAATTGAAATATATATTTTGAGATGAACTTCGTGGGGACTTATTTTCGTGGAATTGTTCTAGCCACGAAATAAATGCTGACGGAAATTTCTGCTTTTACAGTATAATTTTTTTTTTTTTTTATCATTTGGCAAAAAAAGTCAAGGGTTGGTCGGATGACTGGGACCACACATACTTTTTTATTTCGTACGAGCACCATGTCTACCCAATTTCCTAGCGTATCTCCTTTCTGCTTACCATGCATAATTTTTTTAAGTTTTTTTAAGTGATGCAATCACTTTGTCCATCTGTTACACTTTTCTGTTACAGATTTCTTAACTTTTATTAAAGGGAGTACTATTATATTAGTTATCTTGTTTTTTTTGCGTCATGACTTGTACCATGTCTCTTCTTTGTAGGTTCTTTGTTTATCTACTTTCTGTTTACTGTAGTATATAATTTGACAGAAATGGTTGAGTGGGGATCTTCTTATTATAATTTAGCACGCAACATCTAATTTAGCAGAAACTATCAATAATACCATTTATCCATGTTGTATCCTTCTGTCCAAATTTTCTAGCTGGAACACTTACCTTACACTACAGCTAACGACTATTTTGACGATGCCACTCACCCACGGTGGACAAATCAAGTTGTCCACGCTTTGCCCACCCTTAATGCCAACGGTGGACAGTATAGTGTCCACACCCACGGTATCCGGTGGATGCGTGATAACCTGTTGATTGGATTTAATCCATGATCTGCAATTTTATTACAGAGTTCAAACGGTTGACAAATAAAAGAACAATGTGTCAATCATTACCTTGACTGTGAGAATTAATTTTCTTTCATGTATAATTTGCCTCAAGCCAAAATTGTGACACCACCAGGTGTTTAATTAGGAATTAATATAATTAGGTTTTTATATGAATTAAATGCTTTAAATTCATAAGGCCTTAATTTTATCATTTCCAGTTGCTAGTTGCTACATGTATCATGTAATGATATTGTACACCTAACCTGGTTTTTATTTACTCTGGTGTGCCGACTTAGTAGGCCTTTTTCTGAAAATCTCCAATATATTTCAATACTAAAACAGGACAAAAATGAGTTTGAAAATTTCATATTTTTGCATTATTTTGCCTTTCACTTGTAGTTGTTGAAATGGATACTGTACATATTAAATTAATCATAGTTGAGAGTATTATTCAAATTTTAGCATATTTAAAATTCATAACACCAGCCCGCAGTCATTTCGATTTTATTTTCGAATTTCATGAAGGTTGTACTCATCATATATCTCGTTTATTTTTTTTTAAGGTTGTTGACCAAAATAAAAAACACACTTTATTACTCCTCAATCTTAGTACACACATGCACGAAGGTCTAATCATGATTAAATCACCTACATGAATACGTCTTCTAAGGTACATGTAAGTGTCGTTTGCTAATACGCGCCAGTTAACTGTCCACTTTCAGTTCACAATACTTTAAACCACACCCTCAATATTCCTATAATTTATTACCTGTCAACGTAACTGCATCTTTACTTAAAACCACACCCTTGACATTTTATTTAATTGATTACCTGTCAATCAAAAGTCCGAGATAGAACACCTGCATCTTTAGCCACCGTGAGAAATTCATAGCAAAACAAAGGGACTGCACATCCAATCTTAGCTGATTTTCTCTGAGAACTTTAAAAATTATAAGCAAAAGGAGGGTGCACTTTTTCCATCACATGGCCGTTAAAGTATTTTTCTTAGAATTCATCTTACAAGATTAGTTGTTTCCAAATTCATATAAGTTATATTGAACTATTTAGTATTCTGAATATATTCCAATCCAACAAGTAACATGTAATTAACGTTAAATCAAAATTTCTTCTGTAATACAACTTATTTTTTGACAATTGATAGCGCTGTACTATGTTAAAATCTGCCGCTACCGTTAATTGATTAACTGTCAATTAAAGAGATCAAATGGCACCTATCAAAAGTTTTCCTGTATTTATTCCATTTGTTGGCAAATGCTCACGCTTCTCTGTTTTAATCCCGCCCACAGGTATTTGATGACTGCCCATTATAAAGAAGCTCTATTGACACCTGTGAAATATTGTTCCCGATAGTTCATACAATTAGATATGCTTCTTATAATACAACAGGACAGTAATAATTATTACGTAAGAATGAGTTTTTAACTCCGATTCCTTATAAAACGAAATAAGATTTAAAAGTGACCACCAGAATGCGTGGGCAATGTGGACAGTGACCAACCACGTGTCTACTGTGGGCTGGTGGGAACGTGTCCAAGGGTGGACACAAATTGTCCACCATTGCCCACGCCCACCGTGGGAAAAAGGGAATTGTCAAAATAGTCGTTAGCCATAGTGTAGGTGGACACACTTCATTGATGATTGAATATTTTTATCTTTAAATGCATGAAATATCAGTGAACAAATGATGAACAGAAAAAGTAGTCAT
Source organism: Perna viridis (assembly GCA_037379345.1). Classification (NCBI taxonomy): domain Eukaryota; kingdom Metazoa; phylum Mollusca; class Bivalvia; order Mytilida; family Mytilidae; genus Perna; species Perna viridis. The sequence goes on along the minus strand of CM074511.1, from coordinate 67,130,636 downwards.
GCAAATAATTAATGTAGGTACTGTATACATAGGAAAAATTAAAATATATGTTTTTCATATGTTTAGGACTACCATGAAAAATATGTTTCTGATTAATGAATTAATTCTTGAAAAACAAGTAAATAAAAATCATATGATATTTATATGTTTTCCATATGATTTCATATATGAAAAGTGTATGATTTTGAAAGATATAAAATATATGATGTCATGTGCTTTTAAAAGCAATATATTATATGTTTACCATACTGGTCCTAAACATATGACAACATATGTTGCATTTTTCCTGTGTATACTTCTTCCTTTTTATACCTTGCAGCTTGAAAGCAGGAGGTATAAAGTGATCATGGTTTCCATTCCTCAATCTGCATATTTTTTATCTTATATTTATGTATTTAATGCTAGACTAGATTCTCAAGAAGAGACATGTTCAGATATATTGATATATGGTAGTGCCAGTAGAAATAGAACTGTACATGGTGATATGGTTGTTGTTGAATTATTACCAAGGTCAGAATGGAGAGGGAGGTCAAATGTTATTAAAGAGTCATCTGAAATTTCTACAGGTAACTTTAACAAATGACAAAGTAGCTAAGATGAATTTGCAAGAGGATTAGATCGACTTGAGTAACAGTTTAGTGTTCTATACATACAAATTATAATATTACAACATAGATTGACTTGAGTTAAAGTGCAAAGTCTTAGATACAAATTATAACAGCTTAATAGCAATATTATCACTTCACATACTACTTATATTTACATCTCTGAGAAGTTACAATACAACAGTTAGTTCTAAACAACATCCACACATGAACGCTGTAGTATCTAAATTTTGAGTTTTCCCTGTTTAGAAAAAATATTCATTGAAGTATCCAGAGGGCCTCCTAAGTATAAACTTATGCCTAATGACTAAGTCTGAACAAGAAGATATTTCCAAAATATGTCGGGGCTGCTCTGGCTTCCAAAATTCTGTTGCCAGAAAAATCGACAGCTACCAATTTTTTTCGCCAATTTTCAGAAAATATGTCAGCATTAAATCCACTGATGAGTTGTCTTTGTCAATTCATCATATAACCCCTTCATTCATGATATACATACATACATACATACATGTACCCATGATTCACTCTTGATGCATGTATTAAGCAGGTTTTCAGCTCTATTCTTAGGATCTAAAACCAATAGTCACTTTCATATGCAAAAAAATAAAGTACTACTCAAGAAACAGGTGTCTAATTTCTATCAAGGACTTTATATTACTGTTCATTTAGTCCCTGGTTTTAAAACATGTTGACCTTTGTCCTTTGTGGTCTACTTAAATTTATTTTAAAATATAATTTGTTTTTTTATTCATAAATTTCAAACAAACTTTGATTCTTTTTTCAAGTGATAAAATTTATAGCAAACTACCATGGATCATTTATTGTGTCCCTTTTTAATAATCTCATGTTCTCTTATACTCCTGCTTGATATCTTCAGTGTTTCCATAATTAGGTGTTGGGACTCTCCATTAAATTTGTGTACTGATTTTCCCACCAAAAAAGCCACATGGCAAAAGTGTAAACAAATGTTATTTTTTCTTTGTCAATTCTTGCATTTCGAAGTGTTTTAGACACTTCCTGATAGGATATTCATTGTTCATGGGATTTAATTTATATTGTTATAAGGTAAATCTGTTTCTGAATGTATTATATGGGTTAACATGGCTGTGAAGCTTGTATGTGGCTATGTACAGATGGCCATGATTGTGTTAACTTTTGACCAGATGATGAGAGGTTTGATTGGCTCAATAATATATTTACATCTGATTGACACCTCCCATGAGGATATTGTGAGTCACGGTTATCAGGTCTAATGATCCTTGATTGGCTTCAGTCGTAAATTGGTTATGGTCAATTAACTGACCAGGTGTCAACACAATTGTTTAATTTGAGAGAATATCCGTTGCTGACAAACTTCATGTCAATTTTAATATACAAAATTACCATCTTGTTATTTTTGTCGCCAGATCAAATAAAAAATTGCAAATTGTGACATTTGCGAAGTCCAGCACTATCCCTGTATGTGTTAAGGAAGTTTGTTTTTTTTTTAAAACAAGTATGAAATAGAACAAGTAGAATATGTAGTATTTGTTTGTTTTTCTCAAATTTAACTCCTTTGTTTTGTTTTTCTTCAGGTGAAACTTCAACTGAAGCAGACGACACTGATGAGGATTCTAATGTCATGCCAACAGGTCAAGTTGTTGGGGTTACACAGAGAAATTGGAGGGAATATGTGGCAGCTTTTGCAGAAGATGAGGTTAGACAGCACATAGAAATATATAGATATGGTCTTCAATATTTGTATTTTGATTATGAGGAATATGTAATGTACATAGGTATTTATTTAATAGAACTGAATTTTTTAACAAGTATAACTTTATATGCAATATTAAACACACATTGCCGTATGTGAATAACTTAAACTCTATAGAATGTAAGTATTTTAAGCTACCAGGTCTGGTTTGGCACTTCAGAAATTATAACTGAATCTCAGCAAAAATTCCTTCATTTTGCAACTAAGAATATTGCATTATTTTAGAAAACAAGTCAGAAAGGTGGAAAAGTATTGGTTATTCCCTGGGACTATAGAATTCCTAAAATTAGAATTAGTACGAGACAAGTTGAACAACTAAAGGACCATAGAATTATTGTTAGGATTGATTCATGGGATGTAGACTCACAGTATCCAAACGGGCACTTTGTCAGAAGTCCGGGGAAGATTGGAGACTTAGAAACAGAAATCTCTGCCATTCTTATAGAGAACAACATTAGTGTTCCACCATTCTCTGATGCACAGGTAAGTAATTCAAGCCTGGTCTGGGTTTCATTAAAAAAATTTCTAATCAAGATTTCAAATTGAGATTTCAAGTTCTTTGATTGTTACAGAAGAATTTGAGATTCTTTCATAAACATGTCCCTGACTTCATTTAAAAAATTTTAAATTGAGGATTTCCTCAAATTTATTGTTAACTTTAAAATTGACAAATCAGATTGCTAGATTTAGGTATTTAAGGAAGTCTTGAAGAATTTGAAGATACTATCAATTTGAGGATGAAACTGGATCCCAAGACTCTTGGGTTGGCAAAATGTCAATTCAGTTGCCATTTTAATCTTTTTATAGTTAACCGTGTTGTGTGAAAAATACTGGTAATGTATAGTATTCTTTAATCAAGGGATGTGATCGCAATTTTTAAATTTTGATCTATTACTGGAACAATACATTCTAACAGAAATTATTTTGTACGTTGTACATCTGTATATTTTGTTGAAAACCTTGAAATCTGGTTATGTTCAAAAGAGGAACTATATATTGTAAAAAGCACTGATCTGCTTCAGATGAAAGATTTGCCAGTGGATACCAAAGACAATCCATGGAAAATAGAAGACTCTGAGCAGAAGAAAAGACTAGATCTACGTGAAAGTCACTTGATATTTAGTATTGATCCCAAAGGGTGTGAAGATGTGGATGATACATTGTCTGTCAGGTAATGTTGATTCTAGTTCTTGTCTACAAATTAAATCATGATCACGAATGCGGGGAATACCCAAGAGTAATTTTTATTTAGTTTTTTTCATGTCATTCTTTCAGTTTATGAGAACATTAAGGAGAAAATAGGGAAAAATGATGTGGATACACTTATGAACTGCTTGAAGACATTCAAGTTTTCCAGAAATAAGGGAAGAGGGCTCTGTCATAGAAAAAAGGATACCTAAGTGTATTATATTGAAATCAAAAGTACATATCTTATATACATTTGCCTGTATTTTGGGTTCTATAATAACTAATCTAGTATTTTAATTATTTCTTTGTTTCTAAAACATACTTCAATTTAAAAATTGCTATTTATTGTGATTAAAAAATAAATGATAAGTTATGATACAAGTAATTATCTTCTGAAGGACATTTGATGCCTATCAAAATGGTAGAGGGATGTCTTTCTATTGAAGGCTGGTTTGGACACAGTATAATAATTGTACGTGCTTACATACTATCTGTATAATACTTATTTATGACTGTATATTTATGCTGGTAACATTTATGACTATATATTTATACTGGTAAAACTATTTCAGGCACTTAGAAAATGGCAATATTGAGTTAGGAGTACATATTGCTGACGTAACACATTTTGTGAAGCCTGGATCATTGACGGATCAGGAAGCTAAAAATAGATCTACGACAGTATATCTGGCAGATAGACGATATGATATGTTACCAGGAATTCTCAGTGCAAATTTGTGTTCACTTATTAGCGGTGTAGACAGGTAAGTAAAAGAAATAAAATGTATTGCAATCATTTAAGATGAAAGAAAGAATGTGCACATGCAAACTTTGGAATATGTTAATATTTTTCCCACAGTTTTACATAGGTGTTTTAAAAGTCTCCTGCTTTCAGTAGGAGCTTCCCAATATTTCATGAAAAATTCAACATTCTCCTGCTTAAGGATCTGTTATCAAAGCCGGAGATTTAGCTGCATTCATAGAAATTTTTCCCATCTTAATTGAATTTCAGCTTTAATTGTAATAAGTTACTTCAATTTCTGTAAAAAAAAAAATGTAGCAAAAACAAACACTGCAAATTTCAGTTTTGAGTAAAAATTTTTGTTGAACTTGGCCACTTTTCTGCAGTATATACTATCATTTTGATATAAAAACATATGTAGTTATACCCCCACTTAACGAGTAGGTGGTATTTTGGAATCACCTTGTCTGTCTGTCATTCCAACATTCCGTTCATCATCTGTCTGAATTAATCACAATTATCTTAGCTCCTACTGAATGATTTCATATAGATGGAGCATGCATTTTATTTTGTGTGCTGTCCAATATCAGCTTCCTCTTTCATGGGATTTTTCACTATGAGGGATGATGGGGAAAATTGTCGTCACAAAAATCTGGCTGACAATAGATGGATTTATTTCAAATTTGATGTGTGGCTTTATATAGAGGAGGCGTATGTTGTAAGTGATTTTGGTTGCTCTCCATTATCAACTTCCTGTATGAGTCGAGTACGCGTAGCACTACAGTGTCTGCTCAAGACAGTGCATGCAACTTCATTCTAATTTTTTTTTTATTTTGTTTAGCATTAATATACATATTGCTTAGTGCTTATACATCAACATGTATACATATTGAAGATACTTATGTGCTTACAAATCTAACTTATATGTGCTTATGAATATATGATGGTTATGCAGGTCCAGGCATGTATAGGTCTTGCTGATCAATTATAAAGCAGCTGTCAACCTTAGAATCAAGCATTATTCTGATTCCTTTGAAAAAAGAGAGTAACATATCTTTTTATTGTGTAGAACTTGTTCTCCACATGAGTCAAATTTTCAAGCATTCTTGGTAAAAGTTATTTTATTTTGATTATTCACTACAACCAATTGATAATACTACTTATCAGATAGATTTTCTCTTTATCTATTGGTATTTTCAACATCAATTTTTAAATTTTGTGATTGGCTGATTAATTTTGTGTTGTGACATTTTGGCAGGAGTAAGTCAATATAATAGATTGGCACAATCATAGTTATCTCCCTTCCAAAAAGAAAATCGTACTCCAGCCACTAGAAGAAAGTTAAAATCCTTTGAAGCATTCTTTGAAATGAGTATGGGTTTCCTGCAGTGATTTATGTCATGTTTGATTGGAAATACTGATGTATCAAAACTTGAAAATATTAAATATAGTATTAAAAATGGGTATTGATTATGTAATAACTAATAATTAGCTCACTTGGACCTAATGTTAACTACTGTCAACCATTTGCTTGGGTAGTCTGTTCTCCATTGTAGTATGTATCTTTTCCTTCATAATTTTCTCTCATAGAATTGCTCAGTGGATTGCTACCAGATTCATCTTCTTAATATTACAGATTAAGTGTAAACTTTGGCTACTTGCATATCTCAAAAACTATTGTTTCGATTTTGCATTGTGTTGACCACTTGTGATTGGATAAAGCCATTCGTCCAAATAACAGATGCAGCAAATATGCAAATGAAGAAAAATCCATCCGCCATTGTATTTCAATGAACAATATGCAAATGACATTAAAAGGAATATCCATCCATCAATGATAACAATGGTTGCAGAATGAAGTTGAGACTAATATAGCTCTTTCAATGAAACAACACATGCTAAGTGTGTACTTTTAAACAATTTGACCTGAATAGTTCAATCATGCCACTGGCCAGTGTGTACATTTGACCTGGATGCCAAGATAAAAATAGATTTTACCTAGTAACCACTGAATAACTTCAAAGAAATGTAGTTTGATACAAAGATTAATTCATTTTCTCATGATACAGATAAGCAAAATAGTAAATAAGGTTACAGACCACCAATTCAACCAATGAGCATTTGGAACGTACGCAAAAATAGTCCTACGCAGAAATTACCCCTGTTCCTCATAGTGCTGTGAAAAAAGTTCTCATCTTATTTAAAAAATTTAAACAGTTTCTGAAAGGAAAAACATTTCTGTACATTTTATAGGTGCATTTTGGTTCTTGTGATGTGAAGCCTAATCTCCATAATGGTTTCTAAATATACCCCTATCTTGTGAAAACACTGGGATTTCCCATGCTATTTATAGACCCTTCACTTCTGGTGACCAGTACTGCACTGCAAGTCTGCTAACCCCACATGCCATTCTGAGGATTGTGAGCTGACATATGTAGAATCATGCTGATATATAGTCCTCTGCAGGTTAAAGTTAAGGTAAAGTCCAGAGAAGCCATTGAATATTGTCAAATTAGCATAGAAGCCTATGGGAAGTGGAATTAGTGGTTTTTAGCCATAAGCTCCCATAACCATATATTATTATTTAGACAGTCAGTAGATCTGTTGGAGAGATTTTGCTAACACCTCACCCTCTAATAGAATCTACTGAATGTCTAAATAATCATAGATGATCACCTGGGAGCTTATAACTTATAATATAATTTATTTTAGGCTTTGCCTATGAGGGATGGAACTCTTTGTACTACTCATTACATTTAACTTTATTAATAATACACCGTTATGTTGTTATAATACTGATGTCTCGACCAATGAAAATATCAGAGACTTCCTGTAAAACATGATGTGTTAAAACCTCAAACAATCACATACTAACAGTATATGTCATAATCTAAAAATATGTCACTTCTGAAATTTGTCACTTGTGACAGAAAGATTTTGAGCCATTCATTCTACATATGTATGATGTCACTGATGCTCCTTCCCTATAAAAGATATTGAAAAATAAATGTGATATTCCTCATTGACCTTGAAAAGCTCTATTACAGTCTTATTGGGTAGAAGTTGTTGGACAACTCTTTCTTAGAAAAGCCAAAAATAATGCTGTTTTGAAATTTATAGCTTATATCATGAATCCATAAAAGAAAAGAAGATACATATGCAATTGGTGAGACGATCTTTGTGATAAGGCTATCAGAAGTCTTTATGATTAATGACTCATTATTACAATTATTTCCCACAAATGATGATTTTTGCAGTTTTACTGACTAAAACTTTCCATCGATGAAATGTATATTTTGACTAATCAACAAAAATCCTGATCAGATTTTAAAACAATGTTTTATTAAATACAGTCTACAGTTATTGTCCTCGAATTTTTTTTGCATATATTGATAATTGATTTAGCCCTATACAGGAATGATGATATGTTAGGAGAGGCTTCTATAAATAATTAGATTTTTGTTCAGCTTGATCCAACACTTCATGTTTTCATGTCTGTTTTGCTGATTTACTCCTTAAATTTTGATACTGAAATTAAATTATAAATAACGTCTCTTATATTTTTCGGTCTGTTTGAAATAACCTCAATGCCTGTGGTGCACACTTGAAAATAATCTGCAGGTTAATTAGTGTGCACCATATGATTGAGGTTATTTCCTCATAGACTGAAACAATATAACAGTCATTCCTTAAACATTAGTGGTAATAACCTCTAGATACTGTTGCAGGTATGCTGTGAGTGTGATATGGGAGTTAGATTCTAATTATGAAGTTGTCAATGTTTGGTATGGAAAAACAATCATCAGGTCACAGTATAAATTGTTTTATGAGGTGAGAACTGATCAAGTGTTATTCTGTTAGTCCATGATTCCATGTTAGTGGGTGTTGGGGGAAAATTAGAGCTAATTCTGGGGTAGAGTGTGTGACTGTTTATTAATATTCTAAAAGTAAAATTAACTTATCTAAAAAAAAGTTTCCTGTTTACTCATTTATATAATTATCCGTTGTTTGCTTCAAAATAATCCAAAATTGCAAATAAATACTGTGATTTTAGAAATTATTTCATTGTTTATTTTATATCAGTTTTGTAAAGAACTTATTAAAAATTATGCAGTAAAATATAGTAGTAAATTGGTGCACAAAGTTTTGAGTTAACAGTAAGCTGACTTTATTTACTTTAACACAATCAATTCCTTCAAATAGATTTTTTTCTTGCAATAATGAAGTCAATAAAAAAAATACTGTTGGGTACTCTTTATTCTTGATTTAAAGTTTTGATTTTACTCAGTTGTTATTATCTGTAAAATTCTATGATGTTTTCAGCTGGCTCAATCAATCCATGATGGTGCTTCACTAAGTGATATTATAGATAATGTGCCTGAGCTTCAAGGGCTGAATGGCGAAGAATTAGTTGATAGGTAAAACAATCACTGATGGAAATTTGTCAAACAATGTTTGATTTCTTTCTATGTACAATCTTTTATTTTGTTTCCACCCCTTGTATGTGAAATTGTGCGTAAGGTTAATTTTGGGATTAAAAGATGACTTGTAGCTTAATTATGTATAATTGGTTCTGTATTACATTTTTGGTTTAATGCCATTTTCTTCTAGGTCATATTTGTAGTACAGCTGCTCAACCGTTTACTATCTTGTTATAGGTTTAAAATTTAACTCTTTACTGAAAATAGATAACAAACCTAAATTCCTTTGAATGGACTGGCAGTCAAAACTGTGTTATCTCCCCTTATAGAATACAAAATCATAATTTTGACTAATTCTTTTATGTTAGCTTACCAGAATTTAATACAATTGAAGAAATAAATTTTTATTGAAAGGTACAGTGGAATGATAACAGATTTCTTGTTTAAATAAAAAAGCATTGCAGATGGAAATTAACATTTAGACCTTCTCGAAACATATGTATAAAAGTGATATATATTTTCTTAACCCAAAGCTCAGTTGTCATCAGGTAGAGTTAATTCTTACCTGTTGGGCTTTATGCCCTTCAGACACATGATGACTTATGGTTATGAGTTGAATGACTTACAAACCACAGGGCTCCCTGGGACTTGCAACGCTCAGGGGTCCTAGTCTGATCTCTACCTAGTGACAACCTTGGAAAATATTCAAATGAAAACAAGATTCTACTAACACATCAAACCTAATTCATCTTTATTTTAACTTTATTTAATGCAAGACTAACTGAGAGAAAAGGTCAAATTTTGAATATGTTAATGGAGCTTTTCAACACTTTAGTCTAATAATTTGGAATAGCTTGCCAAGTGAAATAAGATATCTAAGCAATTTAGAATGCCTTAAGAGGAGTGTGCTAACTGTTTCATTGCTATACATTTTGTATAGCGAACGAGCAAGGAAGCATTTCTTAGACATTCTTGCCAATATGTATAATTTCAGGTATATGTGTATGAGTGTATTTTATTTAGCTGCTTAATTCCAAATTTATAATGATAGAAAAAAATCTAGTTAAAAAGATAGCATTATATTATTTTTTTTCATGAAAAATAGACTATTGTAACTTACTGTACATATTTGAGAAGGATATGCATTTATCTTTTGAATTGTTATTCTATATGCCTCCTATATGTAAATATGGCCCTTATCTTATCTTATTCATCTGTAAGTCTCTTATTTTGATTTAGGGTGAATGGACTGACATTTGCTGTCAACGAACTGATGAATGTAGCTAAAAAGTTAAAGATTAAGAGAGTCAGGGGAGGTGCTCTAGAGCTAGAAAGTGTGGAAGTTCAAGTCCAACTGACAGAAACTAAGAGTATACAAGATCTTACTCCTAAAGATGTATGTTATTGAACTTAACTCAGGGTGGAATTTATATGAAGAGGGGAGGTCCCATCCAGAAAGTTATTGCACTTTAAAGGTCAAATATTTCTGTGGTTTTTAGCATATAACTTGAAAACTTAGACAGAAATATAGACAGAAAGAAACTTTAAATCTAGGATTTTTCCTTATGATAAGGCCTAGAAAAGTTCTTTAAAGGACCAGGTTGTGTGATGACTCCTTTTTTGCTTGCCTGAATGAAGGCCATGTGAGCTATTGCCATCACTTGCGCCCTTCGTCATCTGTCATCATCGTCATCCACCATCTCCCTCGTTAACAATTGTTAGAAACTTTTCTCTGACACTACTTGACAAGTTGGAACCAAACTTGGTATGAATGATTCTTCAGGTATCCTGCATAACACAGATGTTGGTATTTTTGATCTGTCAAAATACATGGCTGGTGTTACATAAAAATAGAACATAGGGGTCAGACTGTAGTTTTTCATATATGTCTCCAAAACTGTAAGGTTAAGCGAAATTCTGTCTGGGTCAAGTGTTAAGCCTGATGAGATCTATCTGTAGTCAAATTTTAGTTATAACATGTTAAGCCATGTTGGGGTTATTGCCCTTTTTCAATGTTATTTAGCTATTTTTAATGTTATTTCTTTCAAAAATCTTCTCTGATACTACTTGACCTATTGGATCCAAACTTGGTATGAATGTTCCTTGGAGTGTTCTGCATAGAACTGGTGTGGAGATTTTTGATCTGTCGAAAAACATGGCTACCATTACTAAAAATAAAACATAGGGGTCAGACAGTAGTTTTCGCTTATACATGTATCTCCAAAACTGTTAGGTTAAGCTAAATTCTTTCAATTTGCTGAAATGATCCTTATTATAAGGCATACAAAAGTAATGACGGGATCAAAGCTGTCAGGTGACTCCTTGTAAGAGTTATTGTCCTTGAAAGGTAAAAAATGAAAAATTATAAATTGTGTGGGTCCTTCTTTACGTCCCTGAGAGTTCAAATAGTAAGCCAATTCCTTATTAGGGTTATTGCCCTTGAAAGGTAAAAAAAGTAACTTTTTACCAAGTGAGTTAATCAGGCTCTTAGAGCCTCTAGTTTTAACTTAAATATTTGGCTCTTTTTGACAGCACATGGAGATCCATGATACCATAGCAGAATGTATGATTTTTGCTAACCACTGGGTTGCCAAGAAGATTGCTGCAGCCTTTTCACAGTGTGCCTTGGTAAGTACACAGTAAAAACACAAATTAAAAGATTTTACACATAATTATCATGTTTCAGGATGTCAACTCAGTTTCCTAGTTTCTTTTCTTCTCACTGCAGCTGTACTCCATGCTGAAGGGACTTATTTCCGGCAATTTATATTCACATTTTTTTTTATTTTTTTTTGCTAAAATTAAGCAAGATCAATTGCTCTTGAAAATAATTTGGTATTCAGCAAGGCAATTCAAAGTTTTATTTTTTCATATTATTCACAAAAAAAACAGTGAGAAGAGGAGGCATTTCGTTTTACTTTTTTATTGCCCCAAAAAGGGAGGTGCCTTTTACCTTGACAAACTATTTGGGGGTTTGCTTAAATGATTTCATTTTGTGGATATGGTGCTTAAATTGGATAATGAGGCATCCTCAAAAGAGACCATGGAGGGCCTGATAATCAGGAAATCAGTTTTGATTGGCAATATATCCTGTACAACTGCCTACTACAAGAGATTTGATAGGTGAATGATTTTTGCAGTTTGACCTTTGTTTAATAAACTGTTGGGTTGGCTATTGTTGACATCAGACTTAGTATAGCTTACTTTCTTACCTTTAAAATCTATAGACAAAAGTCCTTTACTTGAATGTGACCTACTGTATGTAGAATAGTATACAACTATAAGTATACAGATATAAATTCTAATTTCTGTAGAAGTTCAACTTCTACTAAACAATTAAACATGGTAAATTTGTATACAAAGATTGGGCACAATAAGTATATATGCACAAAATAGTAAATCACTATGGGTTCCTGGCAAACATGAATAAAAAACTTACAGATATTACATCCTCCTTAATGTTTCACTAAATTTTGATAAAATTGTACATAAAGGTGGTTTTCACAAGATACTGTTTTTAATCAATAAATAGTTTTTCTATTTCAGTTGAGGCACCATCCTCTACCTAGAGATGAACAGTTTAGTAACCTTAAAAGCTGTGCTGATGTGAAAGGTTTCAAAGTAGATGTTAAGTCTAATAAAACATTAGCAGAATCTCTTGATAAATGTGTAGATCCTTCTGATGATGTTGTCAATAAGGTACTGACATGGTATTAGTTTAAATAAAAGATAATGTTTTTAATACATGTATTTGGATTTTTAAGAGTAGGAAATATTTGTATATATATGTAAATATAGAAATGTTTTTGATGTATAAGAACAGCAAAACTTAATTTGTAACAAGAAGTACAACTCAAATGTTGCACTTCTCGTCAAAATTAATTTAATGTTGGAGAAGAATTGCTTATCATTTAGTAACCAACTTTCTTTTTCCAACAAACTAATACATGAATAATAACTATTGTAAACCTTTTTCAGCTGTTAAGGAGCCTAGCTACCCAGGCCATGTCCAATGCAGCTTATTTTTCTACAGGAAGTTTATCCAGAGATCAGTTCTTCCATTATGGTTTAGCATTAGACCTCTATACACATTTTACATCACCTATCAGGAGATATGCTGATGTTTTGGTGAGTAAACTATAGTTTTACCCCCTGTGTTATATTTGTTTAAAGCTTTCATAGTTGATCTCATCAGAAAAAATAACCACTGAATAGACACTGGTGAAATGTGACAACAAATTCAAAAATGTGCTGATGTTTTTTAGGTTCATAGGCAACTGATGGCAGCTGTTGGTGAAACAGGAAATGAAGGGTTGCCTGGCAACAAAGAATTGAATGAACTAAGTGAACACATCAATCAGAAACATAGGGTAAGTGTGTAAAATAAATGCTGGTTCAGAGCAAGTAACAATATTGTTTTGTAGACAAATCATTCTATCTGAACTTCTATAAGATTTTTGGGGTGATTAGTTTCAGTCCATATCTGTCTGTGTCTGTCTATCATAACATTGTTCACAACTCCTTCTGTTTTACTCACTAGATTCTTATGAAACTTTATACAGTGTTATATCGCTGTATGAGGAAGTGCTTATTGTAGGGAATTAGGGTTTGATATAGTGTTGTTAAAGATATGGGTTTGGATGGTGGCATTTTTCAGCTTGCTGTTTCCTCCTGTGTAATTGATAAATTTTCATAAATTTTTATGCATTGTTAGAATATTGTATGGAGATTTGCATTAAAAAGATATGGCTGTAATATCACACATTCTTCAGTTTGGAGAATAAGTTCTTATTTTTTACTCTAGTGGTCAACAGAAAAGAAATGTTATTCATGTATTTTATTAGTTAAAGATTGCAATTGCTAATTCCTATTTTTACTTGTGAAAAGGTATCAACTAATTTCATATTTCAGATTCTCTGAACATTTTTATTGGGGCAATTTTACACAGGCAAGAGACAAAAAGTATTGGCTAAATAAATGACCTAATGACTCTCCAGCAATTTCCTGTTATTTACATTTTTTAGCAAACTGAAAATGAATTGTACAAAACCGGACTGTACCTTTAAATACAGGAAGGTGTACAAGACTATGAGACAGATTTGGTACTGCTATTTTAGTTAGGACTAGGATGCTTATTATCTAACCCTGCAAGTAAATTGTGATGTCATTTTCTGTAATTCCAATTTTATTGGCATGTCTGTAATTTAAGACTGTAATGTAATGTAATGTAAGATTTTGTAATTCCTTGAGGCTTCATACAGTATATTTTACACAAAGCCCAACTACATAATTCAGGTCTTTTCAACATTTACATCTTTTAATCATTACAGGCATCTCAAAATGCCCAGAGAGACTCACAGGAGCTGTTCCAATGTCTGTTTTTCAAAGGGAAGGATGCAGGTGATGATTGCTGTGTAGTTGATGCTATTATTTACCAGCTGAGGAATAATGGTGTCTTTGTCTTTATACCCAGGTAAGGATGCTGTAAGATGCACACAGTTGGGTTCTGAATATTGTATTTTATCCCCTCCCCAACAAATTCAGGAAAGAATAAAGTAATGGTGTCAACTATCCACTTGTTTTCTCTTATATTTTTCCATCCCTTCATAATATTTTCATGAATACTAGAAGCAACATCCTTCTGTGTATTTTGACCCAATTTGTACATGATTTTAAGTTAATAGGAAAATTCTGAACCCAATCATTTTGAAGGTCAAAGGCAAATTTGTTATAGGATAATCAGAGGTATAAAACCCAATGGTAGCAAGAACACAACCTGATCCTCTGTGTCACAAAACTGAAGTCTGAGATACTGTAAACATATTAATTTTTGCTGTTTCTAATTTTCTCTGATTCTGTCAAGTAAACATATTCGCCAGTATTAATTTTTGCAGTTTCAAAAAATGATTAGCATTATATAGTGTTGAAAATCAATTTCGTGTGTACTTTTTTTCACAGTTTTCTGTCCTCCGCGAAAAAAGCAAATTTGTATGTTTACAGTATTCTTAACTTCCTATTTAACTCCTTAGTCATGGGATTTCATGATGTCAATAAATAAAAAAAAGAATTATTTTCAGTATTAATTGTTATTTCAAGTTTTGTTGCACTGGACCATATGCCTTAATAAAACATTAATGTGTTGTAAACTAAACTTATGATTTTAATACTGTGAACAACAACTGAACTATAAACTTTGTAATCCTAATGATAGATATGTAATAGATATATATGTTTTCTTATTTTATTGACAGATATGGTATAAAAGGACCAGTTTACCTGAGAAGTAAAGATGGACAGGTGATACATGTACAGCCAGGCGCTGAACCTGAGTGGACTGGGGGATCTATACAGAGGACAGACCACTCTATCATTGTTAATAGCATGTATGAGTCCCAGACGTACACACTTCTGAATCACATCACTGTAAGTAGTACACAAAATGTGATAAATAAACTAAAGTGTACTGTTTTAACAACATGTGTTAAATTTTTTGTCCTTTAGAATTAACTCTAGAATTGATTGAAAATGGGTTTTTCATCCATAATTGTATATAATACATGTATTTATTTCTTGTAGGTTAAAATAACATTGAATGAATCCAGAGCCCATTCGTTGTCAGTCAGATTGGAACTGTTAAACAATGGTCCACATATCACTGAACAGCAAGACACTGCGAAACAACAAAAGGCTACTATAATTAAGGTCATTCTATGGTGCTATAGTTTTTGCTATCATTTAGGTGGTCAAATAGTGAAAATTATTCTTCACTTGCACTCCAACTATAGAATATCTTGTCCTTTCTGAACTTTGAATGTGTTCATTAAACTTAATTGTTAAAAATTATCGATTGCATAAGCTATCATGTTTACAATTAAGCTGAATAATAACAATTCATTCATTTTGTTTCTGAATGCTAAAATCAATTTCATTATATTTTTGTTTTACTTTTTATATTGAAATTTAATCAGCATTCTGTTTTTCAACATTTTTCAGGAAGTTTCAGAGGCAGCAGAAGAGAGAAGGACAGCCATGTTGTCACATGACCTAGGTGCAAACTTTGACCTTTTAAAAGCTGAATATGGACAGACATCTGCAGAACATAGCCTGTATAATTTGT
The DNA here is from genome assembly GCA_037379345.1 of Perna viridis. Lineage (NCBI taxonomy): Eukaryota > Metazoa > Mollusca > Bivalvia > Mytilida > Mytilidae > Perna > Perna viridis. The sequence goes on along the minus strand of CM074511.1, from coordinate 67,114,810 downwards.
TTGAATCTTTTAAACAAACTGCACTACAATCATGATGACAACAAATGATAATGAAAATAAATTATATGCTTTGTACATCAGGTACTATCTGTTATCAAGAAATAACTTTCTTTGCTATTATTGCCTACCATCCCTCTTGATGGGAGTTTGGGTGCTTTCTTGTATATTTTAATATTAAATGTTTTGTAGGGTGCAGCTTGATATGACAACATGAGGTCCATGATTGACAAATTCTGTTTGTCACTGAAAATAGGGAGAGGTGGGTAGGATCAGGTGTCTGGAAACCAGGAAAACGTTTTTTTGCCATGAATTCCTTTATGTTTATGGACATCATCACTCATCCTCAAATTCAATCCGTGCCTGACTTAGGTGACATGGAACTTTGTGATACAATGTCAGAGAGACCCATACACATTTTTATCTCAGTTGTATATTACAGTTTTGAAAAGTACATTCCTAAACAGTTATAACCCCAACAAGAGGCTCCCAGGAGCTTGAATCACTCGCCTGGTTAAATTTTTGCCTTTCAAGGGCAATAACTTTAACAAGGAGTTGTCTGTCAACTTTGATCCCCACAGACTATGGTAGGCCTTATCATGAGGATCATTTCAGCTATTGAATGTTTCTATTTATTATAGTTTTCAAGATATTGGCTGAAAACTGTAAAAGAACCTAATTTTTCACCTTTTAAGGACAAAAACTCTTACTGGGAGTCCTCTGACAACATCTGGCTTTTGTAGGCCTTATAATAAGAATCATTTCTGCAATTCAAAAAATTTGCCTAAATCTAACAGTTTTGGACATATATGAGAAAAGTTTGGTTCTTATTGATTTGGTAGTTTCAGAGAAGATTTTTTTACAGAAATAACATTGAAAATAGGGATAAAATGTCAAAAAAGGGCAATCATTCAGCAACATGGCTGAACAGATTAAAACAAAAATTTGACCAAAGTTATATCTCATCATACTTAACACTTTTAGTTGTCTGAATTTGGCTAAACCTAAGGGTTTTGGAGATATATTCAAAAAACTACTGTCTGACCCCTGTGTTCTATTTTTAGTAATGGTTGCCATGTTTTTGGAGGATCAAAAATCCCCACATCAGTTCTATGCAGGATACCCCAAGGAACATTCATACCAAGCTTGGTTCCAAGTGGTCAAGTAGTGTCTGGGTGAAGATTTTTGAAACAAATAACATTAAAAATAGCAAAAAAAACAAAAAACATTGAATTTGACCTCAGATATATCTCATCATGCTGAACACTTTTACTCACTGTCAGAATTTGGCTTAACCTAACAGTTTAAGAAATATATGCGAAAAAATACTGTCTGACCCCTATGTTCTACTTTTAGTAATGGGGCCATGTTTTTTGAAGGATCAAAAATCCCCAAATCAGTTCTAAGCAGAATACCCCAAGGAATATTAAAACTAAGTTTGGTTCCAAGTGGTCAAGTAGTGTCAGAGGAGAAGATTTTTGAAAGAAATGACATTAAAAATAGCAAAAATCGTTGAAAAAGAGCAATAATTCCAATATGGCTTATCAGATTAAAAACAAAGCTTTGACCACAGATTGATCTCATCATGCTGAATACTACTAACCATGTCAGAATTTGGCTAAACCTTGCGGTTTTAGAGATATATGCGAAAAAGTACTGTCTGATCCTTATGTTACTTTTAGTAACTACAGCCATATTTTTCGACTGATCAAAAATCCCTACCTTAGTTCCATGTAAGATACCCCAAGGAATATTTGTACCAAATTTGGTTCCAATTAGTCAATTAGTGTTTGAGGAGATGAGTTTTGAAAATTGGTAAGAACAACGACAACACCAGAAGCCAAGTAATGGCAATAGCTCACAAGGCCTTTGACCAGAATCAATCAATCAGAAAAAATCAATTAAAATCTTCCTTTTGAGGTATTAGAACCTTGTGGTATAATTTCAGAGATCCAGAAAATGCTTGTTTGTTTTTCCTTTTTCAGCTTCTACCTCCAAAATAAACATGTTTGAACTTGAGGTACAACATCTTAGTGGGAACATTTATACTTGAGTTAAATCTGAAGAAATCCCATGTTTTGGCACCTAATTCCTTCGTTGTTGGAACCATAACCTCCAAAAGCAATACCAGTGTTCCTTTTGTTGTATTTTGAAGCCTTGTATATAAAATATAATCAAGATCCACCGAATACTATTCAAGTCCTCGCACAAAAACCAAGTGTCTACAGATGACGACACGGACAACAGTACAGCCACTAAAACGTGTATAAAAAGAGTACATTATATGGCGTGCACTACTCAGCACCAATGTAATGATATTTTATTGGGCAATACATGCTGATAATCATTTAGTAAGTTGATTAAACTACGGAAGTAAGAATAAGTCCCAATGAATAACAACCTGTATAGTATGGTGCTGGATGATTAACTCAAAAAGGAATGTGAAACTCCACTTCAAAATATTGTAATCACATTTTTGCTTTATTGAAGTTACTTATTTATCATTTTATGAACTGGTCTTGCATTTACACTAGCTTTCTAACTCTTACAATATCTGAGTACAGTAAAAAGTAAAGGCACAAAATTGCTGTTGCTTATTTTGGATGACACCTGGATGAAAATATACAAAATAACTCTGTTGAGTTAGTAATTCTGGTTACCATCCCCTTCAATATAAAGTTGATAATGAGAAATAAGAGATAAAATAATTATGTACTTTTTTTTTTCTATTGAGCTGTACAGCATTGGTATTTTGTATTTCCTTCCTTCAATAGGATAGTGAAACTACATTTTTCCATGGCCACAACATTACTTGAGGTCACTGTCTTTAACAATTTAATGTAGATACAACTCCTTTTGGACTGCTGACTAGATTTTGTTCAAATTTGTCAGATTGTAAGTAACATAATTTTCTTCATCCTCATGCACTGCACTTGATTTTATAAATTAAGTGACTTTTATGGAGTTAAACACTTTGTGGACACAACCGCTTGAGGATCAATGATTAAATTTTTGAAAAATTGTGAGATTACTAATCACCACATGCTCAGTTGATGAGATACTGCAATCACATATATGGTTGACAGACAGACATTGAAAACATTCTTACATTCAATTTTTATTGAATACCCAACTATACATGTACATGCATTTTGTAAGATTGCGTTGACACTGATAAGTTACTTGTCAATTCATTTTTATACAGTGTGAAAAGATTCAAAATAAACAAATGATTTGAATGGTTTTACATAATAATTTTGACTTTTTAAGACATCTGTACTGTGTAATAACTTTTCTTGAAAGTTACAGGTACATGTTATCATTTTTTTTATAACAGATGTATATCTTCAATTTGAAATACAAATTTTCTAAGTTATCAAAAAATTGATTTATAATTTGTACTACATCTTAAGTGAAAGTATTTGTAAGAATTGGGCAAAAAGGGGAAAAAGCAGAAACATGCATGTCAAAACCCCACCAATCTGACAATACAATTTCACTTATGGATTCTGTCTCAATTTGAAAAGACCATTATTTGGTCACTGCATTACTAGCTTTACTTAGAAATTTTTCAATAAAATGATAGAAAAATGAGATGTTTGACAGATTTATCTTCCCTTGTAATGTTCATTATGATTGCATTTCAATTATAACTCAATTTAACAAAGCAGTATGAAAAATCTTGTCTTTTTCCTTGATTTTGATGTTGCAAATAGATAAATAAAACAATGAAAATGGTGTTGTTCTTCATACCATGTTTCACACACTGCCTGATTCTTACAGAGACTGACACTTAGCTGAAATATGAGATTTCATTCTCCTGAAATATTCATGATGCCAAATCCTTGGAAGAAGTGGTAGTTTATGATATATTTACAGATCAGGTTTACATATTACAAAATCATTATTAATTAACACTATTACACTTAAGCATACCATCATTCATAACACATTTATTCTGCAGATTAACAATGTACATTACAGGTCTATAATAACAATGTTTTTCAATATAAATTTCCCTAAGGATGAAAGATATAAGTGTGTATTGCAAACAATTATACTATTTCAAAACCAGAAATGTAACCAATTATTGACTAACTTATAATTTCCTCACTAATTTTCTTAAGTAAACCATTGTAGGAGTTAACAGCAGTTCTACCTGAAAACTAAGGAATAATCATTAACATGATTAAACCTGCAATGTACATTTGTAATCACAATTATCATGTTCACACACTAACATTGATGATCTCTTCTTTATGTAGTACATATATTGATGTAATTTTCACCATGTTACTATATATAGCTATCCCGTTTTTCACCACTCGTGGTAGAACTTGTGAGTGTTTTTACGCCTTAAAACACAGTTATCTTGCTTACAACAATATAAAAGGCAAACGAAAATTCACATCTAAGTTGTACAGAGAGTTTCTCAATACTTCAAAACAATCTCCCTCTACAGTCATGTTGTTTTTAAAATGTTATAAAATAAATTATCACATGTATTATGAATAGAAATTTTTACTGTTTATTAGTGAAAATCGAAATGGTGTCACAAGGTGCCCTATTACAAAAGGATGGCTGGGGCAGATCTATGGAAAAAACCTGTAAGAAACAATCTGTACAAATGGCACATCATAAGGAACTTCATCAGTCATCTTCACAATAACAGCCAACTTCATGACAAAAGCCTATACAAGAATCTTTTTAGAAACACTTATCTTTTAAGAATGTGATACATATATATTATCCTTTAAACTTTTACTATTTTTAGTATCTTCGAAAATCTATTACCAGTTAAGTCTTTATACCAAATTTCCAGTAAAACACTGCTTCTTTTTTATATTAACATGATCTCATGATCATCAGCACATTTTTTTTTAAATCTGAATCTGATAAATATCTTTCCAAATATAATTTTGGTCAATATTGTAAAAGTTCTTCTATTTCTTTAATAGTCACTAAAAATATCAAATATGTTACACGGAAACCACACACAACTCATTATACGCCACTTCTCTTTACTATTAAGTACATGTATCTAAATTAATTACATTATTTTGCTATTTTGTACAAGGCTTTTAAGGCAGCACTTTCTTATACATTAATATGACTTAAAAATGAAAATGTAAGACAAACTATTAACGAAACAAAAAGTAATAACATTACATCAAAAACTAAAAAAATATCACATAACTCCTTACTATGGAATTCAACATTCAAATACTGCTTACCAGCATTTGACAATATACAACTGCAAAGTTCACTAAAGCATTCCATTAGTTTGGACCAGTAGAGATTTGATGTAAGTGAATACTAATTTTTTAGGTATTATTTGTGTATAGCCCAAGACTAAGGTGGTCCTAATGTCTCCACCAAGGTCAGATAGTTCAGACCTAAATTTAAATAAAACCAGTTATTATTCAGCTTTTCTTTGCAAACCAAAAAAAATATTTGAAATGTGATCATTTTTTCAGTTTCCAAAATGTATATGTATTACAGAAAGTTTCATATTGTACAGTGTACATTACAAACATCCAAATATTTTCTTTTCAATAAATTCGCTAAATGGACATAAAAGATTTGACATTTTATACTTTGTTGTTTAACTACCTTCATGTAAGGCCATATTTTTTCTTGACCATCATGAATTATCATACAGATGTAAACTTTGCTTAGTTGTATATAGTCATCTCAGAAGGGAATGATTTACTAATTCAAGTTAATTACATAGAATAAAAATACTGCTTATTTATAATATAAGAGCACTCATGAAGTTTATATTGGTGGACTTCAGATCATAATCATATGGCAACTATCCAGCAGTTGAAGTTTTTTTTACCACTTCAAGTCTTAAATTAATTTAAAATAGAAACATTTCAATATTTTAGACCATTTTTTTAATGATTTACCAACTAACTCCAAAGTTCTAATAGCAAAATTATTCACCAAAAAAAAAAAGACAAAAAAGATTTGAAACAAAGTACCACAAACTATATCAATCACACCAACAAATACAGTACACAATAAAAACCTCCTAATGTTAGACCCAAAAAAAAAAACAGAAGGAAGCACAAAACATAAATAAAAATAGATTCAGTTAAAAAAAGAACAGTGAAACCATAACAACAACAAAAAAGGTGACCAGAGTTTTTCGAATGTTTTCATGAACCAGAACCTCTATGTTTAAACAATTAATCTGAAGGAAAATATTTAGAATATTAAAAATGTTTGACAAATGTTACAAATGCCGATGCATCACCACTATAGTTTGTAGATAAATAATCCCACAAAATATCACTGAATACCATCACTAACATCTCCTAGGTGTAAAAACACTATTTTGAAATTTGTCCTCACAGCTTTTGAACTTTGACCTTTACTGGAAGTGGTCCAGCCTCTTCATAAATGACCTGAGGATACGTGATTTCCATTCCTAATGCCTTCATTTCTTTGATATGTTGTAAATCTCCCTTAATGCTAAGTCTCTGCAAGATAGAAAGTTAAACATCACTGACAAAAATTATGTAAAAATAATTTTGACTTTTTGAGTATTATTTTGTTGGAAAACTATCTGCTGGACAACATTCACTGTATTTTAAATTGTGAAATAAAACCAATTCTGTGACAGGCTTTTCCTACCAACAGATCAGCTGAGGCATCATGGAATCTATTTATTTTGATGACAAATAAAGTAAAGAAAAATTATTTCATATTACGTATTTTGAATGTTTGCAAATGGTAGAAGTGATACACAGTGAATAATAACTTCTGATACCTGATTGCTAGCCAATACACGCTGTTCAGGGGCAGTTACCATAGCAGTCAGACATAACCAGATCATCATCATGGCTGACATGAAAAGCAGCATACTGAGGAACACCCGAGAGAGTCCAGTCTTCTTGGAAACACATGACAACCAGTCATTGGAGTTAGCATCACCATTAACACTGAATTGTGTACCTTGCTCTATCTGTGATCGTTTGATGACTGGAGTAGCTGATCTATCTACCTCTTCTAAGTTTGTTTCTAAGTAATGAGCTGTGTTGTAGTCTATAATTTACAGTGTTGAGGAAGCCAATCAAAAGTAAAATAAATAACTTTGAACTTATTTTTTATATAAGGAGTGGAAGTACTAAAACCCATGTAATTTAGTTATTGTACCCTGATTTTTATTTTTACCACCTCAATATCACACTGGACACAATACCAAATCACATTGTAAGTCTGTGCCATGTTTAACATGGTTGACATAATGAAATTATTTACTTACTTAACCCCATCATCATTCCCTAATAGATCAAGTACATACACACCATTTTACCATCCATACAAAAAAAATGTCAACAGCTTGATACAAAATAGATTCATTTTACAATAGTGTATTGTATGCAAATATCAGGTGTCAATTTGATATCTAGTAAAATTTAGCAAAAATTAGTATAATTCAGATCAACAGAGATAAGTTTAATCTGTTAGAGACTAAGAGTAAAGTAAATTGTTAATCATGACAACAGAACAGCACTGTGGTATCATTATTAACAATTAATTTTACAATCCTGTCTCTTTTTGTGAAATGGAATGGAGATTAACAGATGGTTATTACCAAATATTTGTATCATCTTGTGAACCATGTGTCAAACTTAAAACTTGTTTCCTATAACATTAAGAAACGATTTCAATGTTAACTCAATGTACTAATAAAAAGAAATTTAAGAAATTACTATTGAGCCAAAATTTCATGAACTGAAGGTACAATTATGTCATTTACTGTAATTTCACTAGTGTTGTGTTTCACCATAGCCTTTCTTTTTTTTCAATATATCAGGACTAAATCATATTATACCGAGATTTCCTTAAATTTACCAGGTTCTTCAATAATTGTGTAGAGGACAGATTGAAAATTTTATTCCTTGTCCATCTCTAATCATACATACCATCATCATTTTCAATTGAATCAAACTCTGGTGTGAATTCTGGTTCAGATTTGACAACAACAACTGACCCATCTCCAGTTCTCATGTAAAATGACCAACGTACAGACAAATGGTTCCACATTTTATCTATCATATTACTGTACATATTGTGGACATACATGAAAGGATTGATGAAATGGATGTTCATTGTATCCATGGGATCCTGCTGAATGAGAACAAATATTGTTATATTATTTAACACTTTGGGTCATTGTGTTTGATGATTATAGTCCATCACTTATTAATATCCTTTTTTGGATATTGTACAACTAAACGTATTTCTTTGTTATGTTTGTACTGCTCATGATTGGGCATCAAATTGACAACAAAGATATATTCTGTTCTGTTCATTTATAAGGATTTTATTAAAAAAAAAAATACAACAATACTAATTACAGTACTACATGTATGTATTTGGCTATGTGTATGTGTACAGTACAATATTGTATGTATTTGGCTGTGCGTATGTGTACAGTACTACTTGTGTGTATTTGGCTGTGTGTAAGCATGTTAATGAAGTTTTCACACCAACAATTTGCTTTTTCTGATATTTTTTAAATTTTATCCCTGCTGACTATATAGAAGAATTGTGTCTATATGACATCAATGAACTGATTCATGAAACTCAAATAGATATGAATCTGGGTTTTAAAGTGGCCATTGTTTTAAATAACTGGGTTTTAATGTGGCCATTGTTTTAAATAATTATACTGAAGCTTTAGACCAATTTAAAAGCTTTCAAATGAACATTCAACCTTTGAACTACCCAATATTTCCCTTAAATAGCAATAAAACCATTCAGGCAAACATAGAGTTGATGGCTGACCAAGCCAAAAAGCCCAAACACAAAATGGCAACAAAACCATTCAGGCAAACATGAAGTTGATGGCTGACCAAGCCAAAAAACCCAAACACAAAATAGCAACAAAACCATTCAGGCACACATGAAGTTGATGGCTGACCAAGCCAAAAAGCCCAAACACAAAATAGCAACAAAACCATTCAGGAAAACATGAAGTTGATGGCTGACCAAGCTAAAAAGCCCAAACACAAAATAGCAACAAAACCATTCAGGCAAACATGAAGTTGGTGGCTGACCAAGCCAAAAAGCCCACACTCAACTAATTGTTCTATAATTGCATATCCAGTTTTAAATTGTTCCAATAAAGAGTTCAAAAGATTTTTTTTTGAGAAAATTAACAAACCTTTACCAAAACTTCAAAAACTAATTAAATTATCAATCTATACCACTGGTTGATCCATACTGGTAGTTATTTCTCTATGATTACAAAATTTTAATAATCTATACCTTTATAAAATCTTAGAAAACTAAAGTTAAGATCATCATTCTTGTGAACAAATTTATGTACCGAAAACTTCAGTCAATTTCTCAAGGTATGGTGTATACGACAGAGAATTTGTAAAGCCTGCATGTTTCTTAAAAAATACAATGTATTTCATGACTGCAATAGAATCTTTCAGCTTTTTAAATATCTACCTCATCAAATTTAAACTTCTGAAGTCTAGATACTTGATTTTTGCAACCAAATATACAAGTATTTTCTTCCTCTGTAGAATTATAGGCCTCTTCACATGCTACAAATAGATTGTTACAAAGCGACTATTTACAATCATATTCTAAATAAGTAATGTCTACTGATTTAGTGTATATACAGTATTTATCTACCTGGGTACTGTTAATGAGAAACTACTCATAAAAATACTGTAAGAAACCTGCATAGTAGATCTCACTGTTTAACAGTTTGTCATTAGTGTACAACTATGTGTTCATGTTTATCATATATATAGTTTTGGTCATATTCATACCATTTATTCAATGTGACTCCAGTCTCTCCATTGATTTTACAGCCCAATAGATAGTTTGTCATATACTATTTGTTACTATAAACAACATTAATACCTCATTTTCATATTTTTCTCTTCCACTAATTAACCTTTTTCATTAAATACCAATCTACATGAGTGTATTATTTGAAACACTGTAAAGAGTAATCAATGGAACCAAGGTTATATCTGTAATCAAAAGAATGTAATCCAAGGACAAAGACCAGACATTGAACAGACAAACACAACAAAGAATATAAAATAACTAAAACCATACATACAAAGTAACAAAAGCAAATGAGCAACTCGGACTCCACTAAAGACTGGGAGCATGGATCATGTGCACTGGTAGAGTAAGCATCCTCTGCTTTTCTAGAAACACCTGCCCAGTTGCTCATAAAAAGTCAAGTCTGGGGTAGACAAACGAGGAAAGGTAAACTATGACCATTGAATAAATCAGTTTTCATGGCGCAAATGGATACATCATAATGATCCATGAGTTCATGATGACGACCATAAAACTTCTGTAGTGATGACTTCAATCTTGTAGCAATATAACCCTGTTCCAGCAGCCTATTTGTTAGTAAATTCATGAATAATTGCAATGTTTTTAGTATTTCGAAAATATGAACATTTTTAAATCACAAAATTAAAATCACATTTTCAACAATGCACACAGTAGTTTCTAAATTTACAGTACATCTGTTTTACTCACATGAAGTACATCCTTTCATTGTCATATTAGGATTCTCATGGTTGTATATAAACTCCATTATGGTATAAAATCTACATCCTCGTTTACATACTTCTGCCAAATAGCCCTACAAAATATAAACATGACTTGTCAAATTTTAATATACATAGGAAATACATGTGTACTATACTTTGGCTGTTTAATACATCTTATATGTATAAAAGTGTGTAAATATTATTGTGACTGTAAAGGACCTCTATTAGAATTGTAATACTGTGGTAATGTGTGGTTTTGCTTGTTAAGTTGTATATTTGATAGTGAGAGAAAGTACCTGTGAACCTTGTTATAGGCACAAATCTAAGTTTCCCCGAAACTTCAATGCCCTTTAAGCCAACTTCTATTGAACGAACAGTACAATATTGATACCTTAGAATACTGGTAATTTCTTTAACATGATCTAAACATTTACATGTCAATCTGTATATTTCAGTTGTTATATATAACATTTCCTAAATCCATTTCATTACTAGAAAGGAGAAAAAGCAGATGAGATAAAGGAGGGGACTTAATTACATGTATTTAAATTATTTACATGTAGATTTATTTTAAGTTGAAACAAAAGTTAATACATTTATGCACGAATACAAGAACACATAATCAATGTCACACCATGAACCTTTTAATTACATGTTCCTATGCTCGTGTTAATGTTGTAATTTTGTTTCAGATTTTTTTTACTAACACATTTGTTTTAATTCATACAAACATGAATGTTCACAAGAAATAAAATATTTCTAACTTTAACATATCAATCAATTTTAGTTTAGAATCAGAGCAAATCACTCATTCACAAACACGGTCATACATCTCTGTAACAGCTGTATCAAGTATGAAAGCATGCATCATATTTCAATTACCAAATTGTAATTTGATAATGTTACAAATTCAAATTCAATTTGTTTATTGGTATAAAATCAAAATAATAGATTTACAACCAGTTACAATACAGGACAAGTACAAAACACATAATTCAATGTTAATACAATTAAAAAAAATATCAAAGACTTGTTACTGAAGAGGAGAATCATAATAATTAATCATGATATTGCACAAAAAAATGTATCAACTCCACAATGACCAGGCATGGATATAAGGAAAAGTGTGCTGGGAGTATGTCTTGTAATACAAAAAAAAAAAAATGCATGGAATCTTGATTTTCAAAAATTATAACTTCAAAAATTGTATTGCCTTGCTCAGCCTTTAATTATCTATGTCCACCCCTAAACTGGATCCTGGATCTGCCCCTGATACACATATCTTGCCTGGCAATATTCAAAACATCTGATTACAACCTGGCCTACCATCTGGTATTGCAATCTATTACAAAATTTATTTCAATTTAGTGGAATGAAATGCTTAACAGGGTACAGCCTGATAAAACCTCAGAGGTCAAACCCTGTTAAGCATTCGGGGCAAGTATGGACATATCATTCAAGCTTCATGCAGCTCTGAATTTTGTTACTGATTTAATACTTTACAATAGGATAAGAATTTCGACCAGAATCAAATTAGCTCCTCTTTGGCTCCTTATTCCTAAACTGTTCAAGTCAAAACCCCAAAATCAATCCAAGACTTCCTTTTGTGGTATTGCACCTTGTGCAGTTGGTATACAGAAAAACATGCATATTTTACAATAATAATGTACCGGTATAGAGGAAAATATAATAAGATGTAGTTGAAGGTGAGGTGGATAAAAACAGAGTAATGAATAAATGATATTCATCACCTGAACTGCCATCCCCACAAAACATGCAAAAAGGGTAGATTTTGTTATCTCTTGGTATGTTTCTCCATCTTCCACTTTGAACAAGAAATTTATGATTTATGAGTCAAAATTCACATAGCATTGCAATATCTTTACCGCTAAGTATATCAAAAATACCTTGATCTTGGAAGTCACATGACTTCTGAGTCTTAAAACCATCTAATGTCAATCAAAACGACTTCCGGTTGATAACCGCCTTAAAAGTACTTCCACCGGGAAAGAGATATGGCAGATAAATATTAAAATGAATCAAATTGATAATTTTGTATCAATACATTGCCTGTTTTTACAGTACAGGTATTTGATTGAAATTAGATTTTACACGATTCAGTGTCAAAGAAAAAATCAAATACATATATAGAAGTGTGAACTATATTTTATGAATGCCTTTGATATCCATACATGGATTCCACGTGATTGGCCATGTTTAAAAGTAAAAACAGGTTGTCAATATTACACATTGAGAAACAAAAAGAAATTGAAATGAAACAAGGCAAAAAAAAAGAGAAAACGAAATTTAAATTGAAATTTCAAATCATCAGATTTGTGTGGATGTGTAGTTCTATTAGTGGTGAAAGCACTGATCCGGTTGTAAATAATTTATTTTTTTGGAAATAAAGAAAAAACAAATTACCATCAGCAGATTTTCAAATTTTTAAAATACCTATAAATGTCTCATGACTTCCGAGGTTCAATGCCACTGGCGCTTTGATTTTAATACAGTAGTTGGTAATTCAATGTTTTATCACTATTTTCCATATTTGAATACCAACTTCTAGTGAAGTGGTCATGAAGAATTTTTTCAACAGTTCTTTTTAGCCATTTACCATTGTAGACATATTGATAGAGCCATATGTATTGCAGGCCACATTCATTCAAAATGTTTTCAATACTTTAAAACCAAGATGTCGAGAAAGATGTTGTGTTTGTTAGTTTGATAATCAGCTTTTAAGCAATGGCACTTAACTTTTTCTCTGGACTGATCAAGAGTTTCAATAAAAAAGCATTCTTATTTTAATATCCAAGACTAATGGATATCTTCCTGGTTCCCTATAAACCATGGAGCTAGTTGTTGTTGATATAATTCAGAGTAGAAATTTACAAAACTGATTTTTCCATAATTTCATTATTACCATAGCCCCATATTTCACAACCATACAGTAGGATTTGATTGACAAGTTTATCCAACAGATCCAACTGGCATTTAATTGGAAGATTATGGACTCGTCCTTTTTTCATTGGACTATACATGGCTTCATTTGCCGTTTCAGCTAATTGACGTTTGCATGTTTTTAAGTTTCTTCTCATTATAGTTATTTACGATTTCTACAGCAAAATTAATGTAGACATAATTCATATTCTTTAGTTGTCTATTTCACATAAAAATTAATGGTTTTGTTTTATGATATTAACTTATAAATCTGTCTTAATTTCCATGTATTACAGTACTCACTTAATTTGTTAAATGAGTATTGCTGATCACTTGCCTATTCAGCCATTATAATATAAAATGACAAAAAGTTTTAAAAATAATTTTAATTCCATTTCAGTTGCACTAGTTACTGTATTTAAGCCCGTAACACTTTTATTGCTAGAAAGTTATCAAAAATAAAGAAAATTCTAAAAAAGTGCAACTTGACAAAACGGAAGTAAAGTCTGACTTAAAAGTCTGTCCAATAACAGTTAAAAATATCTGGATGTCTTAATTTTTGTTTTTCTCCCAAAATAACACAAATGAAATAATAATAAGTGAGTGTGACAAATGCGACTATGCAATGCACATATAGCACACAAAGGCATGATGATTAGTTTATCGCAGAAGGAAGAGAAGCGACACACAAAATGAGGTCTTTTCATTTAAATGTATAGATAAGAAGATGGACAGATTTTTACCCTGATGCACTAGCTCCTATTGCACATGGGAAACAGTCTGATTTCTGACCATTATAATTTTTACAAGATTTGATATTTTGATAAATATTGTATATAACTTGAAACAGTTTCCCGTTTATATTACTTATATTACATGTATTAAGTATTTTTGGTAGAGGGTGTCCCTCTGTATGGTATCAAATGCCTTTTTGAAATCCACAAATCTGCAATACAAATTTGTTTTCTCAAATTTAAGAACTTCAAATAGAGAATGAAGAATAAAATTTTGTCAGCAGTGGAAGATCCTTCTCAGAATCCACATTTGATTTTCTTGATCAAGGAAACTATTTAGCCTTTTACTCAGTACAGAATAAGCATTTTCCAAAGCAGCTCAGTTTAGTTAATCGTCTATAGTTTTTTGGATTACTGATATATTTATCTCCTTTGTTTTATATATCTTTATTTCTCATCGCCATAAGACATAGGTACAGAGATACCTACATAATATAAAAGGGTTTTTTTAGTTCCTATTAGTCATGACAATGGAATTATACCTATTTCATATACCAAGTTAAAGTACTTCTTATACACATCAATAAATATACCTCAAGTGGCCTTAATATATTTGTTAATTCTACCATCATCAGCACATGCTTTGTTATTTTTTAAAATTTTTATAACATTTATTGGCATATTTATTTCCTCATCAATGTTTTCAAAAATTATTTTCTTCCAAAAAGACCTTCCATTAGTACCATCGAACTTATCAGAATTTAAATCTTTCAAAAAATCAACAGTTTCGTTCTGTCAATATCGGACTGCTTACAAGAGTCTTGTTCATCTAAAGATCCTCCAATATTTTGGTTTCCACATGTTAAGTTTACCAATTCAAGCCACTTGTGACAAACATTTGATTAAACGTGGCCTTCAAACCCTTTAATTCCTATTTTCAAGCTTGTCAGTGATATTTTGAAGCACACACATATCTGAACGCTTCCTTAAATGCTTATGGTAAATAAGTTGATATATGTATATGCAATACATCTCCAGTCGCCAATACATGGAAATAAACGTTTTTCAATTAAATGCAATAAACAAAGGCAGTGGCCGCTCATCCACACATCCGGTTTGCGCCAATAATGTATGGGTTCAAATTACTATCAGGGTTATGCCAGATTGTAAAAACATAGTTTACGGGACACTGATCTGGTTCACTTAAAAAAGACGATAAATATCTAAGACTCAATCGACAAAAACCCTATGTCACAAATTAGGGTTCCCCTGAAGAAATACATAGAAAAATATAAAATATTCCAAATGAAGAACACCCAATAAGTTTTCTAGGGAGAAAAATAGCTAGAAAACATAATTTTAACTGTGATTTTTACATCGAAAACGATTTTAAAAAAATTTCCACAAAATACGGATGTCCCATGAAACACAGTGAATTACGTTACAATTTTTCTGAAGCTATCATGCAAATGTAACTGACACATACGGTAAGTCTATGTGAGGAAAAAATACCATAAAATCATAAACAAGATAAAAATGAATGCTTCACACGTAAAGGATAATGTTTTTACTGAAAAAATACATGACTTTTATCTTTTTTTTCCAAATAAGCATCTAATTGTGAATTAAGTTACGGTATCTTGCACCTGTTAATGGTGGTAGCAAACTTCCATATTCTTATTAAAACACACATCAATGTCAGTCATAAATGACTCTTAAACAGATTTTTCAGGTGCTATATATTTTTTCACATTCTTGGTCCAGTACTAATCCATGAATTATATTACAGTGAATTACTTTACAGTAATACATGAATACATACATATTTACATATTTTAAGTGTTTGTCAATATTTTTCTCTGCTGTACGTTTGATAGCACATTCAATAGTTCAAGAGTTTCTTTTGCATAGTTGTACATAGTTCTATCATTCATAGTTTGAAAAAGTTTTCCAAATTATCAAAAGTATTAAACGTCTGACCAACATAAAATTCGTCCGTTTCTAGTAAACACAACAGAAACAATATGTAAAATGTAAAAAATTTAATTCATTAGAAAACTGTTCAGTAAACATTGTTCACAAAGTCATAAATAAATATTTCCTTAGCCGTCATGATTCCGTATAATACTGATGCAAACTGGATGTGTGGATGATTAGCCTCTTGAGGCTCCTCATCCTCAAATACGTGGACAAGCAGCCACTGCCATAAACAAAAATATCTGTTGAAATACATTCTTCAATATTTCAACATTTGAATTTTTTCAATATTTACACATTTCAGAGTATTGTTTATGATCTACAGCTAACAAAACACAATACAAGTATTCATTGATTCCAGTAGTTCTCAAATTCATCTGCAAGATTTCAAACTAAATTATTTGGTTGATGCTACAGTTGTGCATCTTCTGAACTACAGGTCAATAATGGTGTTCTCCAATACTGGCAATAGTGAAGCCGTGACATGCATTAAATGTTGGCTGTAAGTGAACAAATGACATGAGCTTAACCTACAGCAAATGCCTTTTTTTGGATATTCATGCAGTAACTTCATATTAAATAGCAAAACAAAGCAGAAGTGAAAACAGAAATAGGAGAAAATGTACACGACATTTGAGATCCTATACCAGATTTCTACCTTTTCGAAAGTATGTGGCTGATAAGTATTTGAGCATTTATCAGAACAAGATGTAATGTCGTCTAAAACTCTATCGAAAATTCCAATTGCTGATGAAAATGACAGTAATGAAAAAATAAACAAAAGTTCTTGCAATCTCAACGCCGCCATCTTGAACAGCTGTGATATTATTTTGATCACGTGATTTTTTTTCATTGATCAAAAACAACTGGAGGCTCCCAGTGCATCGAATCAAATTATCAAACAGCGACAACATATCTTCTTAAAAGCTTTTAAAACCGACGTAAATTGTTACACAGTACTAGTGCATGCATACATGTAAAATATATTGACAAATCAGTCAAACACACAGCTATAATAAGACAAAGACACATATAGCACACAAACATTTATAGCAATTAAAAGCAAAGCAAGCAAAGAAACTAAAAGCGGCACAAACAAAACAAAATATTAAATCAACAAAACTATGGTTTCAAGGTCGCTGCTTCATGCACAGATTAACAGTCGATATACAAGCAACGTACACAGCTGACAAGAACAATTTTTCCCTCCCATCTTGAAATCATGGCTTTGAACTGACTGAAGTTCGAGCACTGCCTGAAGTTTTCGGGTAAAGAATTCCAGAGAGAGGACTGGAGCAGCGTACTTACTGAATGATTGTTTTCCGTACCTTGATGTTTTAATATGTGGTATCAATGGCGAATCCATGGGCGGCCCCCTTAGAAAAAAATGTTGAAAAATTGTGTGTGTTAAATCATGATAAACACTCATTTCGTGATTCTCACCGTTAATCATGTCAAGAATTTTTTTGCCACCCCCTTTTTACCTAAAA